>JAQBSW010014278.1:0-11997 GCA_029291075.1 Eudiplozoon nipponicum
ATTTTTATCCCAAATAAATGAAAAAGGAAGTCAATTTTATTTATACCAAAAAAAAATCAGAACAATAATCAATATCCTGGCGCGGTCGCCAATTTTTTAAACGCCTCGGCTTCAAGTAAATGCCGTACGACGTTACAAACTCGGTTAATGTGCTCTGAATAGAGATTTGTTACTGATATGGGGGCCCTTATGAGGGCCTGGTCGTGCGTTCTGAATTATTCAGAGTATGAAGATATCCTAGAGCCTTGGGTGGACTCTGGTTGCTGTCGCTCCCGAGGTCGAGTTCTAATCACGATGTAGATTACGTCGTTCAGGTTCTGCAAATAATTGGCTCGTCTCGCTGGTTGTACCGCAACAAGATGAGTCACGGATGCAGCAAATTTTTGTTAAACTATCAAATCACCAGCGTAGGTATAGACAGCCGACAGAACGCACACGCGTAACGCAAAGCACAATGCAAATGCGACAACTGACTTGCATGGTAAATTGCTGTGCTTAAATAGCATGCCATGTCTATTTGCACACTATTGGTTAAACGGCAAATTTCGCTTTTTTCTCATTGGTGCAACGTAAATAAAATTTAATTTAATTTACGCAATATGTCGGCCATTAATTTGTGTCGTTACAAAATTTTGTATTATTAAAACTGAAATGTTATGCATTATATCATCTTGTTAATCAACAATGAACACAATCAATTATTAGTCATGGTTCCCTTTTTTTTCTTACAAATGTTATACTCGAATTATAACTTAAATTTTCCTAATTTTGATGAAAAATCTATCACTGTTTACAGCTGAACTTTCTGATGCTGATAAATTGTACAGTGTAGAGGCCCTTAGGTCACTACCATAAGGGGGTCTCTTGGATGCCAGGCCCGGAAAATCCATATATGCGGAATGATCATCTATCTTGGAACACTTAAGTTCCTCTGAACTATCTCTTAAGCTACAATCCTTAAGTCCGCTAGCCAACTGCTCTGTATCCTCAGTATTTAATAAACCAGACATGATATTATTAAATTACTTGTAATTTATATATTATATTAATTAAGTAAGATTACCCGGATACGCTGATGTCCACAAATTTACTGAACTGGAATGATTGAGACCTTAAAACAAATATACACTTTAAATACCCAAAGCAAATTTGTGGTTCTTTTCGCTGATAATAAAAAACAAAACGACGAGAAGATTACAAAGTTTTATTCACAAAGAGTCGGAGATGGAACCACGCAGTGTCCTGCTTATGCAATTCAGAAACTCAGATCAGAACTCTCATTTTCTTCCACAAGACAAGTCCAAAACTTCGACAATATGAACAAAAGAACTTCCAAAAAAATTTACAATATTTTTCAAAATTTACAATATTGTTTTACGAAACCAGCGATAACATCAAATGTCCAAAAACTCTTCAAATGGGCCCGTCTGATCTGTTTTAAGACTAACAATCCCACTCTCCAACTCACGTTATTCAAGGTCTACGTTCTGCCCCTTATTTCCTACGCCAGCGAATTCTACTGTCCTCTCACCCTCGCCTCCTCCTATACTATTGAACAGGTATCCTCCAGATTTCTAAAACGAGTCTTCCCGAAATGCCAAAACTATAGGGAACGCCTTCTTCTGGCAAACCTTCTTCCGCTTTGGTTCACCCGTCACCTTCGCGTCATTTCTTTTATCCACAAGATCACAACCTGCTTACCACTCTCCAACTTTGCCCACCCCAGTCACCACTATGCCACACGTTCTAGTAACTCTTCTATCCAAGCCAACCATACCCCCACCATATTTAAAAAATCTATCTCTTCTCCAAAGCCACTAATGTCTT
This sequence comes from Eudiplozoon nipponicum, assembly GCA_029291075.1. Taxonomy (NCBI): domain Eukaryota; kingdom Metazoa; phylum Platyhelminthes; class Monogenea; order Mazocraeidea; family Diplozoidae; genus Eudiplozoon; species Eudiplozoon nipponicum. The sequence goes on from JAQBSW010014278.1 coordinate 1,828, forward strand.
CAACGCTCTTCCCACAGACATAAAGCTCCTACCCCAGCACGAATTCAAAAAGGCAGCCCATCAGTACTTCTTCAACAAACTTCTTTGTGATACGACCGATTGGAAACGAAACTGGTTCCTTCTCAATCCATAACATTTACTTCACCCCAGGCTATCCTCTTTACTAACTTCATAGGGTTAAATCCATCAGGCAGCCATCTTCCACTCTACCTCTCTTGTCTTATTCTTTTCTTCTAAATTCACTAATACCACCTCTCAGCCCATTCCTAACCCCATTATATCCACGTTGTAGATATTCTACTACGTTTTGCTCATCCAACTCTTTTCTTTCTTTCTTGTTTCAGCGGAGGACCGGAAACCCAACAGCCCTACCGATCCACCAACAGTTCGCTTCGGACTTCGACTCTCCCTGGTCTTCTTTTAATCACAATCACGTTCTACGGATGCCTGCGATCCTTGCAAGACTCGCTCGCCTCAATCCTGCTGACTCCATCAATTCATTCGTCACGACAATGGACTCCAACGGTCGACGTCTACCTCCGGGCCGCCATCTTTTCATCTTCATCTTTGTTTTCGATCTCACATTCACTTCGTTTATATTTATTTTTCACCAGATTGAACTATCTTGATGTTAATGATAACTTTTTCCTCCCCAACCCCTCCCCCTGCTATTAAATACTTTGCTAGTCACAATTCCACTCACCTCCACATATCCTACCCTTGATTTGCTATTTCAATGGTTGGGCCAGTTTGCCTTTGATGCCAAATAAATGTATTATTATTATTATTATTATTATTATTATTATTATTATTATTATTATTATTATTATTATTATATGAGAGGTTAATTTCTGTCCGATAATTAATTTAACCTCTACAGGGCTCACACACTAGCTCACTTTAGAGCTGCACACTTTTAGCTTTAATTGTGCAATATATTAGCAGGATATGAAAACAAAAAAGAAAAATTTTCTTTTTTACTGTTTCCTTTCAAAGTTGTTGTAACGACACAAATTAATGGCCGACATATTGCGTAAATTAAATTCAAATTTATTTACGTTGCACCAATGAGAAAAAAGCGAAATTGCCGTTTAACCACGTTTAACCAATAGTGTGCAAGTAGACATATTGCATGCTATTTAAGCACGGTAATTTACCATGCAAGTCAGTTGTCGTCGTATCTGCGTTCTGCCTCGTGTTACACATGTGCGTGCTGTCGGCTGTCAATACCTACGCTGGATATTGATTTGTTTCACCAACAATTGGCAACATCCGTGACTCACCGTGTTGCTCTTCAACCAGCAAGACGAGCCAATTAATGCAGAACTTCAACGAAGTTGTCCACATCGTGATAACAACAGCAGGAACCACAACCAGAGTCCACCCAAGGAACAGAACATCAACTTACATATATATAACTTACGAGAACGCATTACCAGGCCCTCTTAAGGGCCCCCATATCAGTAACTAATCTCTATTCAGAGCACCTTAACCGAGTTTGTAACGTCGTACGGCATTTACTTGAAGCCGGGGCGTTTACAAAATTGGCGACCGCGCCAGGATATTGATTATTGTTCTGATTTTTTTGGTATAAATAAAATTGACTTCCTTTTTTCATCTATTTGGGATAAATAGATTGACATTTGTGTTTTCTTTACCCTGATCGTGGTTTTCTGGGAAATCTGTTGGGTATATATTCGTGGATTTGTGGTGAATTTTTTTTGGGGGTATAATAATAATAAACGGAGCCTCTGTTCATCTTTCCTACGTACAAAACGGCACGTACGTACTCGACAGACTCAATTGCGGATTTTTGGAAGACAGTGACTTGTTCTGCGCTCATTCAACTGTGGAAGCTGTTTGTGGGTAAGCGTTTCGTTAAAGTATATTTATACATTTTCATATTGCTTATAAATTTATGCTTTTAAGATCCCGTAAGATTGTTAAAATGTCAGGTCCAATTTTAGATATTGATGTTCCTGTTTGGGATGGAGATAGTGAGTTATTCTTTATGCGCGTAGACTCCGCTTTCTCCCCGTTTCCTGATTACGACAGTCATCAAAAACTGTCGGAAGTTTTTGCTAAACTACCTTTTGAATTGCAGCGACGGATTTATCCTAAGCTTGAGGCCATTAGGAAGCTACCTAATCCCATTTTGGGCCTACAAAACGAGGTAGAATCCTTGCTTGGACCCACGGAAACTGAGCTACGAGTCTCCAACACGATGCATCATATCGTCACAGAAGGACAACCTATTGCACTCAAGAATCGATCACTGGCTCCTGCTAAGCTGAAAGCTGCCCAAGAAGAATTCTCAAGGCTTTTGGAAGAGGGAATCATCAGACCATCGAAAGGTTCATGGGCGTCACCACTGCACTTAGTCTCTAAATCAAACGGATCGTACAGAGCCTGTGGAGACTACCGTAAGCTAAATTCAGTGACAAAATCTGATGCATATCCTATTCCAAATATCAACACTTTACTTGAAAAACTCAACGGCAGCAATTTCTTCTCAGTGATTGACCTCAGACAAGCGTACCATCACATACCGGTAGCACCAGAGGATATCGAGAAAACTGCAGTCATCACTCCATTTGGCCTTTTTGAATATCTTTACATGCCTTTTGGACTTAAGTGTGCTACTCAGACATTTCAAAGATTCATAGACAACATACTTTGCGACGACTCTGCTTATTGTATGTCATATCTCGATAATATTATGGTATTCAGTCCAGATCTAGTATCTCATGCGAAGCATCTACGACATGTCCTCTCACGCTTATCCAACCACGGACTCAAGATCAACTGTGACAAGACGCAGATTGCAACTTCATCCGTCGACTTCTTAGGGCATCGTATCACGGCCCAAGGTATTCAACCGTTGCCGTCAAAGACGAATTCAATCAAGAATATCAAGTCACCAAGGACTTTGAGCGATTTGCAGAAAATCCTGGGAGTACTAAACTATTATCGCAAGTTCCTTCCGGGCCTTTCAAAACAACTTTATCCTTTGTGCAGGCACCTGCGGAACCGAAAAGGACTTAGCAAGAACTCCATCATTGCTTGGTCATCCGAAGACGAGGAATTACTTCGACTTGCCATCAACTCGTTAGCAAATGCCACAATGCTAACGCATCCAGATTTTCGAAAAGCCATTTCTACTCACGACAGATGCTTCTGAATTCGCTATTGGAGCCACTTTGGAACAAGAGATCGACGGAGTTCGGAAGCCTATCAGTTTCTACTCGCGTACTCTCCAACCAGTAGAAACGAGGTACGACACTTTCGGCCGAGAACTTCTCGCCATCCACGACGCAGTGCGCCATTTTATCAGCATCATTGGCAGTAGCAGATTTGTTGTTTTCACAGATCATGCACCACTAGTTAGCGCACTTCGAAACGCAACTTCATCTATCGCCAAGTACCCTGCCAGAGTGGAAAGACAGCTTTCTCGTCTAAGCGAATGGCAATTTGACGTCTTTCACGTCAAGGGCAAACAGAACTTATTTGCAGATGCCCTGTCCAGGCCAGACGTCTCTCTACAACCACCTTCGCCGTCACCATTCACTGTCAACTCCGTGGCACTCAGTGAACCTGCACTAACGCCAACTCTCCTGCGAACTGAACAACGCGGTGACATTCACATTCAAAGATCAATAGCCCGTCACCCAACCAAGTTCATATGCCGTCTGTGGGAAGGCTTACCAATTGTTTACTTCACGGGTACGCAGCCCAACAAGCCAGTTCTGCCGACCAGCCTTCAGAGAAAAGTTTTCGATTCAATTCACTCAATTTCTCACCCAGGAAGCCAAGCGACTGTCCGACTTCTTACAGATCGTTTCTGGGGTCACAGACTTAGGCAGAATGTTAAACGATGGGTCTCAGAGTGTGCAATTTGTCAGAAAAACAAGATCACACGACACACTCGTTCTAAGTTGCAACATTTTCGATCTACTTCTCGCCTAGCCATCGTCCACATCGACATAGTTCACCTGACAAAGGTTCAAGGTTTCAGCTACCTTCTAACTATGATCGATAGATTTACACGGTGGTCTCTTGGCACCATTTCTGCAGACGAAGTAACTAACGGTTTTATCTCTGCATGGATATCCAATTATGGTGTTCCAAATGAGGTCATCACGGACAGAGGCACTTGCTTCTCATCTGATCGTTTCGAAACCACCTTGCGGTACATGGGATGCATCTTACGCCAGACGATTGCCTACCATCCCCAGGCTAATGGCATGGTAGAGAGAATGCATAGGGAACTCAAAGCTGCTCTAGCATCCTCGTCCATTAATGGCAACAGGGTCGATGCACTACCTTTAGTTCTGCTGGCCATGCGTTCCCGTACTCGTGAATCCATTAAAACGTCTACGTCACAACTCTTGTATGGCATGGATCTACGCCTGCCTAGTCAGCTCCCACGTCTACTACCGGCACAAGATGACCCACAAAACGAAGCTACCTGCCTTCGTCTTCATTTCAGTTACATATCCAAACAGCAGCCGAGACACAGGCCTCGTCCAGTCTTCGTTCACCCACAGCTCCACAGCTGCAAGAGAGTACTCGTTTGCAACAATAATGCTGTTGTACCACTACAACCCAAGTATCGCGTTCCTTACCCGATTTTACTTAGACAGCCAAAATACTTCATCATTATGCAAGGCGCTACACCGACATCAGTAAGCATAGACAGGTTGAAACCGTTTATCGAACCACCTGATCCTGAGAGCGTTCAACCTTCTACACACGTCTCAGGCTCCGTCTGCTCACAATCTCAATATCCTGATTTGTATAACGCGTAATTGATTTTTTTTAAACATTAACATTAACTATCAAAATTTTTTTAACCTTACGTTATTTTTCGTATTTGTCTCACGTGGCATAACCAGCTGTTCTTAGCTAACAATTGTGTAGCATTTTTGAACAGTTCTTTGGTATTATGCCATCTCTGAGGCAATGTTCGTGTACATATTTTTATGCAGTTACCTTTGATTTTAATGTATATATTTTTACATTATAATGTATTTCTCACACATGACATTACACTGCCTATTTTGGTATGACCAGCTACTTAGAGCTAACGCTTTCGTGTAGCAACACTAAGTAGTGATCAGCTTCATATCATGGTACAGGCCACTTTCAATGCATATCTCAACTTTATCAATTGCACAAAGACCACTCTACAAATGTCATGACCACAACGTCGAGCACTCTAGCTCCTTTGGTCGTATACAAACACATTGACAACGATCCAACCTGCTTAGGTTTTTTAACTTAAACCTGGCAAATTCAGAGGCGATTTACCTCGAAATCTTCACGCTGCGGCTCCCAAAACTTACACTGCTCTATTTTGCCTCACGTGCTATAACCGACCACTAGAGCTAACAATTTGTGTAGCAATTCCTAGTGGTTACCTGGCATCATATCATTGTTGAAGCAACCAACAAGCATATTTAAGCCCAGCACTTATGGTTCATCATATTTTTGCTTAACTTGGTTCGAACTCTGTCATGCATTTCTTATCTAGCCTCGCAGAGAGGAATTTTTTTTCTTTTTTTCAGAGAGGAAAGTGTTGTAACGACACAAATCAATCGCCGACATATTGCGTAAATTAAATTCAAATTTATTTACGTTGAACCAATGAGAAAAAAGCAAATTGCCGTTTAACCACGTTAACCACGTTTAACCAATAGTGTGCAAGTAGACATATTGCATGCTATTTAAGCACGGTAATTTACCATGCAAGTCAGTTGGTCGCATCTGCGTTCTGCCTCGTGTTACACATGTGCGTGCTGTCGGCTGTCAATACCTACGCTGGATATTGATTTGTTTCACCAACAATTGGCAACATCCGTGACTCACCGTGTTGCTCTTCAACCAGCAAGACGAGCCAATTAATGCAGAACTTCAACGAAGTTGTCCACATCGTGATAACAACAGCAGGAACCACAACAAATTTTGTAGAGGCCCTTTGGTCATTACCAGAAGAGAGCCTCTGAGATGCCAGGCCCGGACAATCCATATATGCGGTGTGATCATATAATTTGGAACACCTCCATGTTAATCACAGCAAATAATACACGCAATTATATAACCTGATCTCGTTGTAACACAAATTTATTGATAAAATCAAAATAGTAATGATAAGACCAAAAAATGTTAAAAGTTAACAGAGATCATTTTGCGTCCAGCACACAGAACAGACAACTCAAAACTCACTAATAAACAATTCTTACATTGTTAACATTGTTATTTGTTTACTAAAATAATTAAACATAGTTTATAGAAATGTCGTTGCTTAGTGCTACGTTTGCATAGCAACACAACGTGTAAACAGTGTTATGACAAAAGTAAGACTTTTATGTCAGAGGAAATAGCTTCCTCTACACACCCAAGGAACAGAACATCAACTTACATATATATAACTTACGAGAACGCCGCCAAGGCCCTGTTAAGGGCCCCCTATCAGTAACTAATCTCTATCCAGAGCACCTTAACCGAGTTTGTAACGTCATACGGCATTTACTTGAAGCCGGGGCGTTTACATTGTTCTTTGTTAGATTTGGTAGAGTTTGCACATTTACAAATCAATTTTATGTTTCTGACATTTTACATTTCGTTATGTATGCCTCGAGATATTGGAAAAAAATTTATGAAGAAGGTATTTATTTCAATAACATTAAATTATAGCTGAATATTTTAAATTACTTAAAGGAAAAATTTTGTTAGAAGATGCTGAGAATGTTGGTGTAGTATTTAATTTACATATTCTCCAGTTTCGGAAAGTTATCACAATGAGTCCCCTACGTTTGAAGGCCAGCAAATTGTATTATTCAAATTTTTTTATTTATACTGTTTATTTGGCTATTTTAATTCTTTTCTTGTTACCTGTATTTGAGTCCCCGTCTTCCCTCACAGTTAACGCCGACGTTAGAAATAACGTGACATTACGACCAAAAGTCTCTTGCAAAATAACAGTTTCTGTTGAAATATTTGCTTTAGTAATTTTGGTTATACAAACATCAATATGTGTAAGTACTTTTTATTATTTAAAGTTATATCTATTTAAATTCACTTATGTTTTTGAAGATTACTGGATTCTTGGCGGTGTAATCATACTAATTGCTTCATTCATTGACCTTCTAGTTTTTACATCAATAGATTGTCATGTGGTATGTTCAAACATTGCTTTTTTGTTATAACTAATTTATTGCTTAATATGATATGTTGTTGAGGCCCCTAACCTATCTGTGTCTGTAAGCCCCATAGATGCCAGTTCGCTGGAAGTCCTAAAATTCACAGTAGAATCTGATATGCTTATATTATTGCTAGTGTCATTTAAATTCAAGTCCGCTATGTCCTGCACTAACTTGCATGTGTCCTCATACTTAATATCGGTACTCATGATCAAAAGTTTTAATAATTAAATTGACACTTACAATGGCAATCGGAAGGTGAGAGTCGGACAGCTGCTATGCCAGCAATAATCTGTTTTGATGTGTACGTGACCCACAAATAAAACAATTATACCTGTTCCAAGGCTCCTCCTCAGTGCTATATTATATCAGAACACAAGGCAAAGATTGGAAGATGTTTATTGTACAATGTTGTAATCGTTTATTATGGAAAGAAATGTTAAAATGCAGCAGACAAAAATTCAACACCAGGTTTGAAGCGAGATACTCAAAAACTGAAAATAGCGCACAATTTTAAAAATCAAGTCTTTAAACAAAGAATGTTCTGGAAAATAAAAAGAAAAAATTCTTTTTAAATAAAGTTGTTACAATCAGCTATGGTGGTTTAAATTTATCATTCAAGGTCATTTTATATAAGGCGGAGGATTCAACATCCTCCACATACACCACCTTCTCAAAAAAGAGAGGAACGACTAATAGTAGATGTAATCATCGTTCTTCGGCTGACGAAGTATTCTTCCAGAACGTTTTGTGCATACTGGCGCCCCTGACGTCGTCATCTCGCCCGATATAACATTCGCTGGTTCTTCAATATCATCTGGTGTCGACAAATAATTTTCATGCTGTGATTCAGTAGAATAAGATTTTGATATGTTAGACAAGGGTTCTTCCAATTGCTGCATTTCATTATGTGTCTGCAAGATGGGATTGCACACCTCAAATTCGCCCATGGAACGGTCATTCGACGCATCTTTAAATTCGGTCACACCATCAATCCAGATAAACTGGGGAATGCAGCGATCCAACGTAACACAATCCTCAATGCCATTTATTTCTATGATGACATTCTTGTCAGTCATCTTCTTGACCTTGTAAGGTCCTTTGTAAAATGGTGTTAGGCAGTTCTTCCTATTCTCATTAGTTATATATACATGCGAAGCCGATTTTAAATCAGAGGACACATAGTATTTAGTTTTAGGTTTTCTAGTCTTGGTTGGGGCCAAACGACACATCTTGTCTCTCAGTGCTCCTACAAACCAATCTACATAACTAGAAGCCCATTCAAGACTACTTGGAGTTTCAATTAGAAGATCTCCAGGCAACCTTAATGGTTCTCCATAAACCAATTCTGCAATGGAAGTTCCTAATTGTGCCCTATATCTGTTGCGCATGGCGAGTAGTACTATAGGAAGATCGTGTATCCAGCTTGTTCCACTAGTACACCTTAATGCAGCTTTCAGTTCACGATGTAGCCTTTCTACCATCCCATTTGCTCGTGGGTTATACGCGCTAGTATGTATTATTGTAGTTCCCATGATGTTGAGGGATCTTACGAAAAGCTCTGACATAAATTGACTACCGCGATCACTAGTGACCTTTTCCGGAACACCATAACGCGATATCCAATTATGTAGAAACGCGAACAAAACTTCTTGCACTGTCATGTCTTTTAAAATCGCCACTTCAAATTGACGACTAAATCTATCTACCATAGTCAGCAAGTATTTGTTTCCGTTTACTTCAGGCATCTCAACAATGTCTATGTGTACGTGTCTGAACCGTCCATTTGGTATTCCAATGTTCTTTATCTCGGTTCTGGTATGTCTCCACACCTTACACGTTTGACACTTGGCACAGGCTCTTACCCATACCCGTATGTCTTTAGACATGTGCGGCCATACGTATCTGTCGTTGATCAATCGAATGGTGGCTTTAATGGATGGATGACCCATGTCATGCAACACTTGGATAATCTTGGCCCGTAACTCCAATGGCACATATGGTCGTGGTTGACTTCTAGATGTTTCGCATAACAACCACTTGCCACTTATGAGCTTACGAACATATCCCGGTCTTTTAGATAATACTAATGTAAAGGGATCCGATCCTTGCGCTTCCTCGATTTGACTAACGAAATCGTGCATTGATTCTTCTAAACTTTTCAAAGGACCTTGAAATATCGTTTCGACATCAGCTTCATTCGGTCGGCTAAGTGCATCTGCTACCACATTCTCTTTACCAGCAATATGAGACACAGTGAAATCGAACTCTGCTAACCGTGTTATTTGGGAATTTACTCTACGAGAGTAATTAAGCCTAGCTGTTTTACCAAGTATGCTAATCAATGGCTTATGATCGGTCAATAACTCAAACTTGTGACCATCTAAGTAATGTTTGAAGTATATCACTGCTGCATATACTGCTAGAAGCTCTTTGCCAAACGTATCATAACGTTTTTCTCGATTGTTGTGTCCACCTATGTTGGATGGTCCACGTACTTGGATGTCTTCTGTATTTATTATTAGCGTATCGTCTAGACGAGCCTTAATTGTGCCTAATTCTGCAGTTAAATTATTCATTTGAGAAGTCAATGCCTGAATCAACGTTTCTAACCCATCAGAAGCCATTTTAAATGTACGACAAATGCTTTATTTTTACTCAATTATATATAGAATTTTTCTCGCACAACGAGCATCGATTTAATAAAACAAATTTACACATTAATTAATTTATGTTCACTTCAGCTCTAAGTCTGCTTTTCTCATTGGGCTGACTGCTTCATTCTTATACGGACGCTTCTGCGAGGAATTTCTGTTGAAATACTGTCTGCCCTAGATAAGACTTTTTGTTCATTATTTGTCTTAAAGGTGGCCATTGCCACATCTTCCCCCCCTCAGGAATCGGCTTTCGCACTCTGCTTAAACGATCCAGTGCCACAGCTTGTGGTCCATCGGGCAGGCTAACAAAA
>JAQBSW010014279.1:0-11997 GCA_029291075.1 Eudiplozoon nipponicum
TGAATTGCAGCGACGGATTTATCCTAAGCTTGAGGCCATTAGGAAGCTACCTAATCCCATTTTGGGCCTACAAAACGAGGTAGAATCCTTGCTTGGACCCACGGAAACTGAGCAGATAATAAACAAATATGCGCAGTTAGATATGCCAAATCTTGGCCCCATCGAAATACTGAGGGAATTACGGAAACGTTGGTATAAAACCAACATTTCTGACCATGAGGCTAAGGTTGTTTTTATTAACAATCTTCCCCAAACATTAAAACTCTTTGCCAGACAGCTCCCCAACACTCTCTCTATAGATGACTTATCTGAGAGATGTGAGTTAGAATATAGGGTTTTGGAACCCAAAGTGAATCCATCATCCTTTTCTTCACCCCCGCAAGATGATAGAATCTCCTCTTTAGAGAGAACAGTGGCGAACATGGCCAAAGTTCTAGAAGGATTGGCCATTACCAAATCCGAGATAAATCAAGTGAATGCTCGACCAAAATTCGTTTCCAAGTCAAATTATAATGGTAGGCGGCGATCGAGATCTCCGCAATCCTTTAATAAATATGCTCCAAAGAACTGGTGTTATAACCACCAGAAGTTTTTTATGCTTGCCAAGTTTGTCTTTGTCGTTCCGAAGAATTTCCGAATGAGTGTCAATTTCCACAGCTGACGGAGAGGACAACAGACCGCAGGCACAAGGGTGCATCAGTATCGGGAAACGTCTGGCGCAGGAAGTAGAAGACCGTACTTTCTGCACATCAACGGCATCAACGGCGCTACAGGGAAGAAGCCAACTACAATCCGACATCCCTGTCGACTCTTTTCGTCCACGCCGAATTTTTCACATAGAGAACCAAACAGACAATGCCGGTCGCAATCACCAGCCTACTTGTTTGCATGACCCGGCCAAACAGCCAAACGAACTTCTGCACCTTCTTGATTTCAAAACTGGCGAAGAGTTCATCGTAGACACAGGTGCGGCAGTCTCAGTTCTCAAAGGTGATTCAATGGCCGAGATGTCGCTAGGCGTTCTTCTCGCAACAGCTACAGGCGAGCCCATACCAACTTATGGCTGCCAATACCGCACACTCAACATAGGTCTACGACGTGAATTTTCCCACAACTTCATCATTGCCAAGGTCTCACATAATATAATAGGCCTTGATTTCCTTCTAAAATTTCGGCTCATTGTTGATCTTGCCAATCAAAAGATCATCGACCCCTCCACCGGACTTGAACAAAGCTTTTGGACACTTGCCTCCGAGCGTTTGGAGTTACAGGTCATTCAGCCAACCCCAGTGCATCATTCAGCAGAGATATCAGCAGCTCTTCGAAAATACAAATTGCTTTTCGATCTTAACAAGTCAGAGCTACGAGTCTCCAACACGATGCATCATATCGTCACAGAAGGACAACCTATTGCACTCAAGAAGCGACCACTGGCTCCTGCTAAGCTGAAAGCTGCCCAAGAAGAATTCTCAAGGCTTTTGGAAGAGGGAATCATCAGACCATCGAAAAGTTCATGGGCGTCACCACTGCACTTAGTCTCAAAATCAAACGGATCGTACAGAGCCTGTGGAGACTACCGTAAGCTAAATTCAGTGACAAAATCTGATGCATATCCTATTCCAAATATCAACACTTTACTTGAAAAACTCAACGGCAGCAATTTCTTCTCAGTGATTGACCTCAGACAAGCGTACCATCACATACCGGTAGCACCAGAGGATATCGAGAAAACTGCAGTCATCACTCCATTTGGCCTTTTTGAATATCTTTACATGCCTTTTGGACTCAAGTGTGCTACTCAGACATTTCAAAGATTCATAGACAACATACTTTGCGACGACTCTGCTTATTGTATGTCATATCTCGATGACATTATGGTATTCAGTCCAGATCTAGAATCTCATGCGAAACATCTACGAAATGTCCTCTCACGCTTATCCAACCACGGACTCAAGATCAACTGTGACAAGACGCAGATTGCAACTTCATCCGTCGACTTCTTAGGGCATCGTATCACGGCCCAAGGTATTCAACCGTTGCCGTCAAAGACGAATTCAATCAAGAATATCAATTCACCAAGGACTTTGAGCGATTTGCAGAAAATCCTGGGAGTACTAAACTATTATCGCAAGTTCCTTCCAGGCCTTTCAAAACAACTTTATCCTTTGTGCAGGCACCTGCGGAACCGAAAAGGACTTAGCAAGAATTCCATCATTGCTTGGTCATCCGAAGACGAGGAATTACTTCGACTTGCCATCAACTCGTTAGCAAATGCCACAATGCTAACGCATCCAGATTTTGAAAAGCCATTTCTACTCACGACAGATGCTTCTGAATTCGCTATTGGAGCCACTTTGGAACAAGAGATCGACGGAGTTCGGAAGCCTATCAGTTTCTACTCGCGTACTCTCCAACCAGTAGAAACGAGGTACGACACTTTCGGCCGAGAACTTCTCGCCATCCACGACGCAGTGCGACATTTTATCAGCATCATTGGCAGTAGCAGATTTGTTGTTTTCACAGATCATGCACCACTAGTTAGCGCACTTCGAAACGCAACTTCATCTATCGCCAAGTACCCTGCCAGAGTGGAAAGACAGCTTTCTCGTCTAAGCGAATGGCAATTTGACGTCTTTCACGTCAAGGGCAAACAGAACTTCATTGCAGATGCCCTGTCCAGGCCAGACGTCTCTCTACAACCACCTTCGCCGTCACCATTCACTGTCAACTCCGTGGCACTCAGTGAACCTGCACTAACGCCAACTCTCCTGCGAACTGAACAACGCGGTGACATTCACATTCAAAGATCAATAGCCCGTCACCCAACCAAGTTCATATGCCGTCTGTGGGAAGGCTTACCAATTGTTTACTTCACGGGTACGCAGCCCAACAAGCCAGTTCTGCCGACCAGCCTTCAGAGAAAAGTTTTCGATTCAATTCACTCAATTTCTCACCCAGGAAGCCAAGCGACTGTCCGACTTCTTACAGATCGTTTCTGGGGTCACAGACTTAGGCAGAATGTTAAACGATGGGTCTCAGAGTGTGCTATTTGTCAGAAAAACAAGATCACACGACACACTCGTTCTAAGTTGCAACATTTTCGGTCTACTTCTCGCCTAGCCATCGTCCACATCGACATAGTTCATCTGACAAAGGTTCAAGGTTTCAGCTACCTTCTAACTATGATCGATAGATTTACACGGTGGCCTGCGGCATTACCTCTTGGCACCATTTCTGCAGACGAAGTAACTAACGGTTTTATCTCTGCATGGATATCCAATTATGGTGTTCCCAATGAGGTCATCACGGACAGAGGCACTTGCTTCTCATCTGATCGTTTCAAAACCACCTTGCGGTACATGGGATGCATCTTACGCCAGACGACTGCCTACCATCCCCAAGCTAATGGCATGGTAGAGAGAATGCATAGGGAACTCAAAGCAGCTTTAGCATCCTCGTCCATTAATGGCAACTGGGTCGATGCACTACCTTTAGTTCTGCTGGCCATGCGTTCCCGTACTCGAGAATCCATTAAAACGTCTGCGTCACAACTCTTGTATGGCATGGATCTACGCCTGCCTAGTCAGCTCCCACGTCTACTACCGGCACAAGATGACCCACAAGACGAAGCTACCCGCCTTCGACTTCATTTCGGTAACATGTCCGAACAGCAGCTGAGACACACGCCTCGTCCAGTCTTCGTTCACCCACAGCTCCACAGCTGCAAGAGAGTACTCGTTCGCAACAATAATGCTGTTGCACCACTACAACCAAAGTATTGCGGTCCTTACCCGATTTTGCTCAAACAACCAAAATACTTCATCATTATGCAAGGCGCTACACCGACATCAGTAAGCATAGACAGGTTAAAACCGTTTATCGAACCACCTGATCCTGAGAGCGTTCAACCTTCTACACACGTCTCAGGCTCCGTCTGCCCACAATCTCAATAACCTGCTTTGTATAACGCGTAATTAATTTTTTTAAACATTAAAATTAACTATAAAATTTTTTTAAACCTTTCGTTATCTTTCGTATTTGTCTCACGTGGCATAACCAGCTGTTCTTAGCTAACAATTGTGTAGCACTTTTGAACTGTTCTTTGGTATTATGCCATCTCTGAGGCAATGTTCGTGTACATATTTTTATGCAATTACCTTTGATTTTAATGTATATATTTTTACATTATAATGTATTTCTCACACATGACATTACACTGCCTATTTTGGTATGACCAGCTACTTAGAGCTAACGCTTTCGTGTAGCAACACTAAGTAGTGATCAGCTTCATATCATGGTACAGGCCACTTTCAATGCATATCTCAACTTTATCTATTTCACAAAGACCACTCTACAAATATCATGACCACAACGTCGAGCACTCTAGCTCCTTTGTTCGTATACAAACACATTGACGACGATCCAACCTGCTTAGGTTTTAACTTAAACCTGGCAAATTCAGAGGCGATTTACCTCGAAATCTTCACGCTGCGGCTCCAAAAACTTACACTGCTCTATTTTGCCTCACGTGCTATGACCGTCCACTAGAGCTAACAATTTGTGTAGCAATTCCTAGTGGTTACCTGGCATCATATCATTGTTGAAGCAACCAACAAGCATATTTAAGCCCAGCACTTATGGTTCATCATATTTTTGCTTAACTTGGTTCGAACTCTGTAATGCATTTCTTATCTAGCCTCGCAGAGAGGAATATTTTTTTCTTTTTTCAGAGAGGAAAGTGTTGTAACGACACAAATCAATCGCCGACATATTGCGTAAATTAAATTCAAATTTATTTACGTTGCACCAATGAGAAAAAAGCGAAATTGCCGTTCAATCACGTTTAACCAATAGCGTGCAAGTACATATTGCATGCTATTTAACCACGGTAATTTACCATGCAAGTCAGTTGTGGCATTTGCCTTCTACCTGCTTCACGCGTGTGCGTTCTGTCGGCTGTCAATACGTGTGCGCTCTGTCGGCTGTCAATACCTACGCTGGTGATTTGATAGTTTCACCAACAACTAACTACATCCGTGACTCATCTTGTTGCGGGATACCGGAGAGACGAGCCAATTGAATGCAGGACCTGCAGGACACCATCCACAACGCGATCACAGCTCAACCACGGGAGCGACAACTCAACCAGAGTCCACCCAAGGCTCTAGGACATCTTCAACCTCTGAAGACTTCAAGCGAAAGCATTACCAGGCCCTCTTAAGGGCCCCCATATCAGTAACTAATCTCTATTCAGAGCACCTTACCGAGTTTGTAACGTCGTACGGCATTTACTTGAAGCCGGGGCGTTTACAGAGGAAGATAAATCCTCCGCCATATATAAAGTAACATTTACTGATAAATTTAAACCACAATGGATGATTGTAACGAATTTTGTTTAAAACGAATTTTTTCTTTTATTTTCCAGACTGTTTTTGAACTGACGCGCGCAGTTTGACATGGCTCCGATTTTGTCGCATTCCGATATGGAAAAAATTGTTATGGATCTTCAGAACTCCATGGAATTGATGAAGAATGAAATGTCCATATTGAAGAATGATTCAATTGTGAATGCAAAAAAATTGGAGCAAGTGGTGAAAAATAATGAAACTTTAAGTGCGCGTATAGTTGATCTCGTTGAACAGAATGAGACATTACTTGTGAAGCTAGACAAATTACAGACTGATGTTCAACCATGGATTGAATTGGCCGATTTAACTGTGGAAGGTGATATGCTAGTTATAGATAAATCATCTGGTGAAGAAATGCTAAATATATTAGCAAACGAAGTTTCAGCACGTAATAGCAAACAGGATCAATTAGTTTTATTTAATCTAGATGAAGATGCCGATGTGAAAGACGTCGAGAAATTAAATACTTTAATAAAAGAAGAAACGCATGCAGCTATTACTAAATGCTATAGGGTGGGGAAACGAGCTGATCGTCCAAGGCCTGTAATTGTAAAATTATCAAAAAGGCCAACAAATATGCAATTAGAATCTATCAATAAAAAGAAAGAGGAGAATTTGAGCTTTCACAGCATATTTATTGGACGGGACAAAACGTTCCTCCAACGGAAATTGGCAAAAGTAAAAAAGTTAAAGAACAATCAGGAACGGAAACCGCCAATGTCTGATGAAGCTGTTAAACGGACTCAATCGAGTGAGACTGCAACATCAAAAAACGATGTATCGTTATTAACTGTTGTGGACAGAGGGGGGAAAGGAAGTATGGCCTCGAGGCCCGTGAAAAGAATAGTAAAGAAGCCATCAAGGTTGAATCAGTAAAAGTCGACACTTGTTTAGATAAGTCGCTATCTACATTTACTCTATTTTATGCTAACTCTCGAAGTGTTAAAAATAAGAACTTTTTACTGTGTAATTTTATAATAAGTAATGATTTCGACTTTATAATATTATCCGAAACTTGGCTTAACAAGGATATTAAAAACCATGAATTTGATATTCCTCACTATTCTTTATTCAGAAAGGACAGATCGCTGGATAAAAGAGGTGGAGGAGTACTCATTTATTGTAAATCTGTATTTAAGGCGAAAATTTTACATACTAGTGATGATAATGCTATCATTGATTTCTTATCTATACAATTTGATAATCTGATCTTAACAGCGGTTTACAGACCGCCGTATGCTACTTTATTTGATGATCAAACATTTACCAATTCTTTTCAATCTATCTTTGACTGCCATGGCTATAATGTAGTGGTAGGTGACTTTAATAAGTTACAGGACTGTGAATTATCCAATTTTTTTTCTAACCATGATCTCAAGCAGATTATAAATGAATCAACTAGAGGTTCGCAATGCTTAGATCATGTATATTTAGAAATTGAAATGGTGAAATCGCACAGTTATGAAGTTGTCAATTATTTCAAAGAATTGGACCATAAACAAATTATTTTACAATGGAAATTCTTGAGTGGCATAACACAGAAACTAAGTTATGAAAATGCACACGTGCACTGTTCCAGAATAAACTGGAATTTCTTTAGAGAATTAAGCATACTGATTGATTATGAGAGTTTTTGTTTCTTGAATACTGATGAATTTGTTTCTTCTGTTTCATCGTTATTATCTGTTTTATTTCAGGCATCTACGTTTACGGACATTATACCGAAACGGATTAATAGGAAATTGTGTAAACTAAGAATTAAACGAGATAATATAATAAAGTGTAGTCTTATTAATAGTATTAAACAAATGAGGTTAGATTCCATTGATAACGAAATTAATTCATCACTGCTAATAATTCGTCAAAGATCAGAACGAATTATTTTGGCCAAAATGAAGAGTAATCCTCGATTAGGATTTAAACTCCTCACAGATTACAGTAAATACAAGGAAAAGTTAAAGCTTATACTACCTGTGGATAAAACTGAGTCTGGATTTCTCTGTGAATTGGAGGAAGTATTTGTCAATTTGATATGCAATCCACAGAATGAGAAAACTTTTATAGAACTATCAGATCCTTTGGGAGGCCAGGAACCAGGACTTGTTATTGACAGTGATGAATTGATAAAATTGATGTTAAAAATCAAATCAAAAAAACAAAAAGATCACCTTGGTATTTCGATTGATAATCTAATTCAATTACCCTTAACATTTAGAAATGCACTCTGCAACTTTATAAATAGAATTTTGAATGATGGGAAATTACCAATTGATATATTAACGATTGTAGCTAAGCCGTTGCCAAAAGTTAGTAAGCCAACGTGCGCCAGTGATTATAGATTAATCTCTATTATCCCTTCGTTTTTGAAGATAATAGAACGATTGATACTAGATCATTTAGAACGTATGTTACCGGCTGATTTTGACTTATGTCAACATGGCTTTACGAAAGGTAGATCGACAACTACTAATATGCTTTCCATGTGGAAACATGTAATCACATTAGACGAGAATAAGTTAGATGCATTAATTGTATTTATAGATATCTCAAAAGCTTTTGACTCTATATCTTTTGATGCTATTTTGAATGCGATTAGTTTGTTGAATATTGATCCGAATATTTTTAGATTACTTAAATACTATCTATATAATCGAAGAATGAGTATTCAAGTAAACGATTTGATATCAAAATCAAAACGAGTAACGAGTGGAGTTCCACAGGGATCAAGCTTGGGGCCAATTTTATTTAAAATTGTATTAGCAAATTTGGAAACTAAGATCCTTAACGGTCGAGTTTGCAAATTCGCTGATGATTTAAAAATAATCTTCCCAATTGATCCAAAGAATGTCGAATTCTCCAAAAATAATGTGACTTTAGATTTGTATGATTTGAGTAAATATTTGTTTACACTAGGGCTGAGAATAAACAATAAAAAGACGAAAGCTTTAAAAATAGGGAACAGAACAAACTTTCATTATGTTTATTTTCATGATGCAGTTATTAATGATGTGTTTGAGATTAAACTTATGCAAGAAATTAAGGATTTAGGCATAACTATTCAATGTACAGCTTCTGCTGAGAGACATATTGAAAGTATAGTAGGCAGTGCCAAGAAAAGATGGGCACTAATAAATCGAAATATTTTATCAAATGATATAAAACTTCAAATGTATATAATATGGATTAGACCGGTACTAGAATATGCTGTCGCTACCTGGAATCCATTAAAAAAGGGTTTGTCTAATAAGATAGAAGCTGTACAAAGAAAAGTTGTGAAACATATTAGTCCTATTTCTTGCACTATATACGCCTCTAGATTACAGTTTGCGTCATTGCAATCTCTGTGGTTTCGGAGGATGTGTTATTGTATAAAAGTTTTCCATCTGAACCAGTGGACTGGTGCCTATATGACTCCGATAAGAAAGAGTCATGAAATTGGAACTAGATCTGGACATATGGCAATATCTCCTCCTTTTGTGGGGAATGTAGCGAGCAAGTTATTCTCTTTCTCGAAAATCTACAAAATTTATAACCAATTGCCGAAGGGGCTTAGAGAAATGCCTCCATCTAAGATGTCTATTAAAACTTTATCTACTGAACTTGAAAAAGTCTGCAATCCTGCTGATATCTTTTATTTTTTTGATTATGATAATACTTTCTCATGGTTGAATAAAAGACAAGGATAATTGTTATCGGAAACAGATTTTATTGAGATTTTTATTTCCAAGTTTTGTATTATTATAATTGAAATGTTATGCACTAGATCTTCAAATTAGTTAACATTACATACAATCAATTGCTAGTCATGGTTCTCAATTTTTGCATAATGTTACACTCGAATTATACCTTAATTGTTCCTAATTTGATGATGTATATATTATTCTTTTCAGTCGAACTTTCTGATATTGATATATTGTATTGTACAACTAGTGAGATATACCTATCTACATGAGATGAATTGCACAATTATTGTGATGTGATAATTATTTTAATATATATTGTACAATTTCCAATTTTATTATTTGATGGAATATGTGTGGTTTGAATCCAAATAAAGATATTCTATTCTATTCTATTCTATTCTAGTGGAGCAAACTGGATACACGATCTTCCTATAGTACTACTCGCCATGTGCAACAGATATAGGGCACAATTAGGTACTTCCATAGCAGAATTGGTTTATGGAGAACCATTAAGTTTGCCTGGAGATCTTCTAATAGAAACTCCAAGTAGTCTTGATTGGGCTTCTAGTTATGTAGATTGGTTCGTAGGAGCACTTAGAGATAAGATGTGTCGTTTGGCTCCGACCAAGACTAGAAAAGCAAAAACCAAATGCTATGTATCCTCTGATCTAAAATCGGCTTCGCATGTGTATATAACTAATGAAAATAGGAAGAACTGCCTGACACCATTTTATAAAGGACCATACAAGGTCAAGAGGATGACTGACAAGAATGTCATCATAGAAATAAATGGCATTGAGGATTGTGTTACGTTGGATCGTTGTATTCCCCAGTTTATCTGAATAGACAATATGACTGAATTTACAGATGCGTTGAATGACCGTCGTTCTATGGGCGAATCTGATGTGTGCAATCCTACCATACAGGCACAGAATGAAATGCAGAACTCAGAAGACGCGTTGTCTAATATAGTAAAATCTTATTCTACCAGTTTACAGCATGAAAACTGTTTGGCAATACCAGATGATATGGAAGAACCAGTGAAAACTGTACCGGGCGAGATGACGACTTCAGGGGCGCCATTATGCACAACTCGTTCTGGAAGAGTGCAACGTCAGCCGAAGAATCATGATTACGTCTATTACTAGCCGTCTTTTTTTGAGAAGGTGGTGTATGTGGAGGAAGATAAATCCTCCGCCAAAATTAAAGTAACATTAACTGATAAATTTAAACCACCTTGGATGATTGTAACGAATTTTATTTAAAAAGAATTTTTTTCTTTAATTTTCCAGAACTTTCTTTGTTTAAATACTTGACTTTGAATTGTGCGCCATTTTCAGTTTTCGAGTGTCACGGTCCTAGACTGGTTGTATCTTCCTTTGGTCTGCTGCAATTATCACATTTTTCTTCATTAAAAACTGATCAACATACACAATATATATCTGCTTAAACTGTGTTGTATTTTTTATTGAAGCACGCATAGAAGGGACGTTCTGGAACAGGTAATTTAATAATTCTTTTGTTCACGTATAACTCCTTCCAGATTATTTGTTTGGGTGTTTTGCGCGAGACAGGTTTCACATTCCGATTTGCCTAACATCAAGTGTCGATTTAATAATTAAACTTCGCAGATATGGATGCTGATATTAAATTTGAGAACACTAGCAAGTTAGTGCATGATATTGCAGATTTGAATTTAGCAGATGCGAATGTAAATATAAGCATATCAGATTCTACTGTAAATTTTAGGACAACAAGCGATCTGGCATCTATGGGGTTCTCAGACACGAATAGGTTAGGAGCCTCTACAG
Source organism: Eudiplozoon nipponicum (assembly GCA_029291075.1). NCBI lineage: Eukaryota > Metazoa > Platyhelminthes > Monogenea > Mazocraeidea > Diplozoidae > Eudiplozoon > Eudiplozoon nipponicum. Next base: position 10,903 of record JAQBSW010014279.1, read on the forward strand.
TAATTAATAGGGTTTTGTTTAATAATAACAGACCCCGTGCGCAATATGCAGGTAACATGCAGTGGATTTATCTGACTTAACGTTCAAACCCAGGATTTACATATTTTGTGCGCCTTAATCATTTTTACATAACCACCAATAGTACAATTAAGACTCTCCTGATTTATATTTTATGTATTTATCAATTATTTATCCGAAACCCTGCAGTTCAAAGCATTTATGGAATTTGACACTCAAAACCTAGCATACAGTAGATTATTGTAACAACGCAAAACTTGGATCTAATTACAGTGTTTATTGTGACATACTTTCATATCGAGATGGTAACTTGGGTTGACACATTTTGATTACTTTCAAAACCTAGCCTACAGTGGACTAATTATTTGTGGTGCTTATTGTGACTACTTTTACACAATTTTTATATTTGCATTATAACATTTTGATTAATAAAACAATGATTTTAGTCTTCTGCCTTCTGACATCACCCATCGGGAGAGGGCCATGGATTAATCATGAAAGCGGATCGTAATAACAGCTACGAGATATTAGGTAAAAGGACAATATCACACTAAGTAGACAACTAGCTCGCAGAAACTCTTACATTAACTCCAAAACCTCCTACAAGATAATATACAATATATATATATATATATATATATATATATATATATATATATAATATAATATAATATAATAATATAATAAATGTACAATATAAAAAAGATATTATATCTCATAAATATGACCAATTAGTGTCATATAGGTAAGTAGTTCTCTCTTGTTATAATGTACAATCAAATTGATATTTAAATAATGGTCTAGTCGATCACATTGCAAAACGAAGAAATATGCAGCAGAAAAAAATTTATAATATAAATAATATATTGTTTTTATTATTTCTTTCTCGTTATTATTATTATTAATATTTTTTTAAATTGTTGTTGTTATTATTATTATTATTATTATTATTATTATTATTATTATTATTATTATTATTATTATTATTATTATTAGTATGATTAGTATGATTATTGTTTTTGTAGTTGTTGTTGTTGTTGTCGTTTGTTGTTGTTGATTGTTATTATTATTATTATT
>JAQBSW010014280.1:0-11995 GCA_029291075.1 Eudiplozoon nipponicum
GCGGAAAATTCTGGCCAGTACGTGAGGATTTCCCAATAAGGACGAAACCAGTCTACTGGATGAATTGCCTTTTCTACACTATGCAATTCTTAGTATATACCAAAATGTGAGTAATTAATGGGTCAGGTGCTTATATCAATTTCGCGACCTTGATTATAGTAAATGTTATCACCGCCCGCGCAACCAATGTTAGTTTAACCAATCCAATTTGATTTATTCAATCGCACAACGCAGCAATACTACCATCAGTGCCACGTACTGACGCGTGATTCTTTTACCTGGTAATACATTTATAAATTTAAATATTAATTCCACAATAGCGATAACTTAGCATTAGGCTACACTTGCGTTCAGTTTAAGTTGTTCCGCGTGATACAGGGTATACATAAAGAGATAAATTCGATTTGTTTATTCAAATAAAGTCTGCATTCTTGACATGAATACCAATAACTCTATTATAGCCAGTCGCACAACAGCGAAACTGCCGTACATCACACGCATTGATGCGTTTCGATCTTCCATGATAATCATCAGAGCACAACGGCAACTCAAATATGCGGCTCTCGACCATAACCATCTCGCATGCATTACACATTACTGAAACTGTCGGCTGCACAGTATCTATGCAATCATTAACATTAACTGTATGCAAATTTCGCCCCATATATATAAAGTAAACAATTTCATCATCATTATCATCATCATCATCATCATCATCATTATTATTATGTACAACCATAAAAAGGCCATTAATAACTAATGGTTCGCTGTCATTTAACCATGAGAAGAGAAACAAAAAAATCAAGAACATTTTTATAAATAACGACTTAAATAATAAGTTATGTCGAACAAATAATTAGCGAGATTTACGAGAGACATAGAGAGTACCTGGTTATTATGAGTATATTTATCTAAATAACTCACAAAAATGAGGCAAACTAAATCTCTATACACCACACATTATGGTCAAGTCAGCTTTAAGGCAAGGCAGCATAAGCAATAAAGCTTCCTTGCAGGTTTCACTGTATCACGTCATAAACACAAGCAAACCTCGCAGCTAACTCTTCCCAACTAAGAAAAGAAAGTTACGAAGATGATTCTACTAGATATCTGCAACAAGATGGCCACTGAGCTCGATTCTATGCCATCTCGCTAAGGGTTTTTAACCAAGAACTATGAGGCGCACTTGGACCCCATCCCGACAGACGAGTAGGTCCTATACTACCCAATTTGGATGTAAGTGACTTCAACTGTTTCTGTCATGTCAAAATCTACCCACCTTGTTTCTTACGCAAATATAGTGCTGGATGAGAGAACATAGCTGAACTGGGCAATCGAATTGAGGGCATACGTAAAACGTGACCGACCCAAGGAAGTTGATGGAGCCTTATTTGTTTCTCTAATTAGGAGCACTTATTGGCAGATTCAAAAATACGTCTTCGGAAGTCATCGTTGATTATTCGATGTTGGTAACCAACATGTACTATACTTCTCAAACAACGATGACCGAAAGTCTGTAAGCGTCACAAATCATCAACTCTAAGAGGCCAAGTTACACTAGCGTATGGTAAGACAGCGCGTACAGATGCATTATAAACATGAACTTTAAGGCAGAGTGAAATACTCTTGTTTCTCAATAAATGGCGAAGATTGGAGAAAGCCATTCCTGCCTTCGCGAGCCGTATTCCCATCTCGTCAGACATATTGCCTGAATTATTGATAGAGCTCCCAAGTTATGTAAACTCGTCAACTTGGTCTAGATCTACACTTTTCAGTTGCAGATTTGGAGAGAGTGGTGGGTGATCCTATAAACGAGTCTTACAGTTAGAGGGTTCAAATTTCGTTGCGCGTCGAGCTTAAAGTGGATTTTCAACCTAAATGAAATTCTGCGTTACTTAAGCGCCGAATTCGAGCAGTCATGTCAACCACAACCAAGATTATATCTGAACTTCGTGTTCTAATTAGTGAAAGACTTAGATCGGAGTAGAAAGCGCCTTGCTTTCGTCTGTATGCAATCAGAATGAGCATATGATATTACAACGAAAAGGCAACGTTGATTACGGTTTTATTCATTGATTTATCTAGATTTATTTAAACGTACCGCACAAAGTTGGCTATTTACAGGGATCCATTCAATTAAGCAATCTCAGCTCGTGTGCTAATGACAACACCGATACTCAATCTACCGGCTTGAGAGAACTCCATGAACCAGATGTTCGAAGCCAATAACGCGTAGATAAGGACGGAGAATCCAGTTCTTTAATGCTCATAGGATCCTGTATTCTGGTTTCAGATACACAACATATTCCAATTTCTAATTTATCCAACGTTCGTGCAAGAGCTTCTTGTTGTTCAAGTGGTCTTAATGTTTTCTTATCCTCTAAAAGGAGTCAGCCGCAGTAAAGTAAAGTAAGTAATGTTCGCACATTAAATGCGCCGATGTGAAAATCGAGCATACGTTTAATGAATGATGGTGTACTTCATTCAACTAATTGAGATATTTAGCATCATGGTATTAAGCTTATTGATATGATTAACACCAACCATAGATTGAGCAGATGAAAGGAAAGGAAAGGAGGCAGAATCGGAGATGAAGGCGCTTGATGTAGCTCGGTTTCACTTATCTACCCTGCACGACTCATCAGAAATGGCGACCGATTTTAAACTGAGTGACGACCGATGCAGCATGCAATCATTACAATTTGCATCGTTCATGGTTATATGTGGAATGTAAAAGAACGCTAAGTCGCCCAATCCTAGTGAGAATGGTTTGCATTCGGAATTTCCATTCTATTAAATAGTCTGCCAACCAAGGCTGATGAGCACTATCTGCTCAGATGCCAGTGGCCAAAGTTTCCTTCAGCAGCCGAAATTCGCACTTCGCATCTGGCATGCCTGCTCTCATTCCGTCACTACACATTCAATAATGAAAGTTACGGCGTAGTTAGGCCAAACTCAAGGCTTCACATGAAACGGGATGATGGCAGTCTCCTTAGACACGGCAAGGTTTATGCTACCATTCCCGGTCTGACTAGATTTTGTCCGCCGTTCGCGAGGCAGGAATTTCTCTAGCCATGAGCCACAATTTAACGACCATTGATTGCGCAGGCGGCGATAAAAAATCTTCAAATACAACTTACTAGCTTGATATGAGCACAAATTCCATTCTATCTAACCAGCCACACAACACAGCAAAACTACCGTCAATCACATGTACTGCCCCATTTCGACTTGGATGATCTTCGTCAGGGCACGACGGATAACCGACTAACAAGGAACAAACCACGATGCATATATAAAGCAACATGAGTTATGTTCATGACTGGAAGGAAATTGTGCAGCCGACATTCTAGTCAAAAACACTTTATGCGAGACAACTAGATGTGAGAGCAGCATATCTAACTTTGCTTTCCCTATTTATGCATTTTCGTTTGCTGTCGTGCTCTGATGATGATAATGGAAGGTCGAAACGCGTCACTAGGTGTGACTGACGCTAGTTAAGCTATGTTGTGCGATTGTCCACAAAAGAATGATTGACATTTATCTCACGTTTGCACACTTGATTTAAATAAATAAATCGAGTGCATGAAATTATGCACATATTGTATCGTGCACGGAAACTCAGACTGAAAGACAGTGTAACCTAAAACTAAACTATCGCTAATGTGGAAATAATTTTTAAATCGATCAAGGTCTCACAAGCTAGCAGAAACTCAACGTTTTATATCAGCTTCAATAAAATTACTAATATGACAATTAGCGATTATTAATTCAAAATCATTCAAGCAAAAGAAAACTTCACCTTAGTATCAATCAAAATCGTCGAATACAGCGAAATGCAGCTAACTTAAGAAAAACACAAACACACACACAGACAAGCCCGTAGCATACGTAAATCGCTAGTATTTTTATATCTATTTAAAGGAGATAATTAGGTCAGACCGTTAAACTAATACAATAAACGTAAACTGTATTACAAACGCCCCCATGTACAGCACAGACTACATGCTCGAATCTGGATAATTTTTGCGTGCGACATCATAACATGTCGAGTAGAAACAGTTTGCGCCTACAATAAAACATCAAGCACAATGTCAACAGATGTGGCATAAAGGTAGTATCGTCATCATTAAAAAACACGCAAAACGTCTGTAATCTAGACACAACGCTTCAGTGCAGCAAAACCACGAGAGAAAAAAAGGCGTAAGCGAGGAAATAATAATGATTAGAGAAAGTGAGTCCAGACGTGAGAGGACAAGACCTACCTACACAACAACAAAAAACGCGGCTTTGGAGACATCGAAAGACGGCAAAGACGAGATAAAGCAAATTGCACGATAAGGCGATATCAATGAAACCGCTGCTTTGCGATGTGAACTGCCTCGCTTCTGATCACGACCATGCTTCTGATAGGAACACTGGTACAGAAGAAAAGACGAGTAAGAAGAAGAAGACTCCCTATCCATAAAGCAGGCAGAATTTAGTGCCATATATATATATATATATATATATATATATATATATATATATATATATATATATAATAATCGCAAGATGACTGACGAAGAACTGTGATAAGCTCGTGGATTGCATTCTGGAACAAGAACTGATTCTATGACAGCGAGCCTAATTGTGGCTGCCGCGTCAAAATCTGCTTCCAGTTTGGCCTACGCCAATCCGGCGGTGCTTTTAAAAATAGCACCTCACAGATCAATCATTCTTAGGCATACGTAAATGAGTCCTCGCGACAGAGGTATTATAAAAATACAACTATGTTTCGAGCTGTAAATCTAACTATCACTCGAATAGTCAGCTAAGTCACATCAAGACAACATAGCATGTCGAGCAATTTTGATATACGACAGTTGCATAGACAAAACTTCGAATGACAGTCACACCAAATTTTATCAAATAAATTGCCACTCAGCGAAACGGTGGTGCCACACTTCAACATACTGATGGTGTGTGCATTGCGTGCACAAATGAAGTATTGCTACACGCCAGGGAGAATCGCGCAATGCGGGTTGAGTATTTAAGGGTTGTGCTGAAATTCGATTACGATTTACTGATAAGCACACCTCATGACACTTGGTTTTGTGCAGTGCAACCACCCTTCTATTTGTACCCGCAACCGACTATTTCAGAACAATTGATAGCGCCCAAGGTCAGCAAAATTTTGATTGATTAACATTTCCATGCGCACAGCGTGATAGTTTCACTGATTGATCGGTCCTCACTGGTCCCGTCTTTCTTAAGCTTTCCACACGTGTAGTGCTCGTCAAAAATGCCGTAGTACCAAGCTTGGCTGATGTTTCACGACGTTTCTGGACGTCTTTCCCTGCTCAATCGTCAGGACATCAACACAATACTTAAAGAAAAAAACATTTGCCACAATTTAACAATAATTGTTTGCGCGGGTGGTAGTAACAATTCTTTAAATTAAGTTTGCGAGCTTGAAGTAAACACCAATCCCATTGTATTTAACCAGTCGTCGAACAACATAACAAAACTACCGCCAGCCTCAACGCACTGACGCGTTTCGACCTTCCTTGATCATCATCAGAGTACGACGGTAAACTGACTATCGAGGATCAAACCGCATTGAATATATATGGAAATCAAATTTAGATATGTGGCTCTCACCTCTAGCAGTCTCGCATACATTGAACTTGACTGGAAATGTCGGCTGCACAATTCTTATGCAGTCACGAACATTAATTGTTTGTAGCTTTCGCCACATATACATATATAGGCAATACAATTTAACAATAATTGCTTGCGCGGGTTGTGGTAACAATTCTTTTAATCAAGTTTGCGAGCTTGAAGTAAACACCAATCCCATTGTATTAAACCAGTCGTCGAACAATATAGCAAAACTACTGCCAGCCGCAACGCACTGATGCGTTTCGACTTCTCATGATCATCATCAGAGTACGACGGCAAACTGACTATCGAGGATCAAACCGCATTGAATATATATGGAAATCAAATTTAGAAATGCAGCTCTCACCTCTAGCAGTCTTGCATACATTGAACTTGACTGGAAATGTCGGCTGCACAATTTCTATGCAGTCACGAACATTAGCTGTTTGTAGCTTTCGCCACACACACACACACACACACACACACACACACATATATATATATATATATATATATATATATATATATATATATATATATATATATATATAGGCAAACTGAAGGATTGGGTATTATAGACATAAATTCAAGTTATCCTTAAAAATGAGGCTAACGAACGACATGGAAGAAATTCATTTAAGTTTGTTTGGCTAGTCCAATTTGGCAATTTCATCCACATAAATCGTAATTTATGTGGTTTTTTCAAAAAAGACTTCCATCTGTTCTAATAGTAGCCATAGAAATTTCCGGCTTTATGACCGGCAGGCACTAGCTAGTTAGCCCACGTATTTTAGCATCGAGTTCGTTGTGCCAACTTTTACGCAGCCATCAACTCGTTTCATATGAAGCCTCACGTTTGGCTGAACTTCGCAGTAACACTTAGTGTTACATCTGTAGTGACGCAAAGAGAGCAAGCGTGCCAGATTTGAGGATCAGGTTTTGGCTGAAAAAGGAAACTTCGGCCTCTGTCATCACGACAGCTAGTGCTCAGCAACCTTGGTGGGTAGACCCTGAATACAAACCATCCCCCACAAGGACTGGGCGACCCAGTGTTCATTCGCAGTCCATACATAGTCACGAACGATACCAATTATGCTGATTAAATACCGTATTGGCCGCCACTCAGTATAAAAAACGGTCATCTTATCTTCTGAGTTGTGCAGAGTGGATAAGCGAAATCGGGCTACATCAAGCACCTTCATCTCCGATTCTGCCTCCTTTTCTTTCCTTTCCTCTGCTCAATCTAACAATAACGCTCTTTTAGATACTATGCATATGGATGGTTTTGATCATATCACTAAGCTCAATATCATGATGCTAAATATCTCAATTAGTTGAAGGAAGTACACCATCATTCATTAAACCTAGGTTAGATTTTCACATCGGCGCATTTGATGTACGAACATTAAAACAACTTGGACAACAAGAAGCTCTTGCACATACGGTGGATAAATTATAAATCGACGTATGTAGCGTATCTGAAACCAGAATACTGGATCCTATGAGCGTTAAAGAACTGGATTCTCCGTCCTCATCAACGCGTTATTGACTTCAAACCGCTGGTTTCACGGAGTTTTATCAAGCTGTACAAAGGGGCCTCTGTATTACCTACAGCTCACGAGCTGAAGCTATGCACAATGCAGGTACTACCGTATGTGGCATTGTAGGTTCCAGTAGAAATCATTATTGGGTCTCTGTAAAATTTATGGATGCACTCGAAACTAGGCGCAAAATTCCAACTGGCTCGGCTTATAATAATAATTGTAAAGTTTTAATACGCCTAAAAGTCGGTCCCTAATCCTATTGGAGATGGAAGAAGCGTTCGCATCAGATAATAGTCCTTGTTTGTTCTAAATTATTCGCCCAACAGGTCCGAGAAAAGTAAAATTTAGCGAAATTATAAGTGATAGTAACAACCATCTAGTAACCGATAAAATAAGTTTTATTAATACTTTACTTTACTTTACTGCGGCTGACTCCTTTTAGAGGATAAGCCGGCTCCAATTGGACTGAACACTCTAAACATAAATTTTGTTTGGCAACTGCTTATTGTAGTAATGAGGAGTTCAGCGCTTCGCGTAACATTATTTAGTATTAAATTAGTGCATTTCAATTTGAGTAACATGGTCCAAACAGAATTCAGCTTTCAGAAAACGTACCAAATTACAGATGTAATGGTCAAGATGTATTTTTAATTACGTTAGACCATATGTGGTCACAAATAATAGCGCAGGAGGATAATTACGTTAAACAATATATGTTTATAATAATTGGTTATATAACTAAGCTAGACTATAAATGACCACAATTAGCAATATGGCAAGCCTATTGAGTTATACGCACTTGTTATATAAACTAACATTGCTCTATTTTCACTTACTCTAAATCCGAAAGAAGATAATTCGCTTACTATTTCGACTTCTTATATGTTTACTTTGTAGATAATTGTCGTAATTACTGTAATGGTGAAAGAATTCTAGGAATTTAAACCGTAGTATCAACACCAGGCTGTAAAGACAAGTCAACTAAATGATGAAGCAATATGGTACTAAACAGGCGCTGAACACTACAATAATACCGTTGAAAGTCTCGTTAGAAGCCAGCGATTCTAGGTAGACGAAATCAATGATGACTAATAGTGAGGCATTTCTTCGGCACATGTAATGACAGACAACCATTTTGGAGAGCACAGAGGTGACTTCAACAAGGACTGCATCAAAAACATAATTAAATAGAGTGGGATCGATTACATATGTTTATTGCGCGCCAGAGTCAAGCGCAAATACAATTCTATAAGTCATTATAGCAGGCATCGAGTGGTCGAAAATTTTTCACCTGAATGACGAGATTACGCATAGCTCGCAATAAAATTCCACACGAGACAAAGTCGAAATCGGCTCAGTAGTCCAAGAAAGCAACCACTGTGGTTTTCGGATACCGTGTTGCAACACAAAAGTGCAGCGGTGCATAATTTTTTTCCACGAACCTCATTCACGGTCGAAATTCTGTTTAAGTTGTACTAGCTTATGCAGATTCTTTTGAACCTCTATGCCATCGAACTTGAAAAATTCAGACGGGAGGTCATTGCAGCCCCTCAAAAGACCGAAAGTCACAGCCACTTCAGCAAAAGTACGAATTTCGAAAACCATCTCAGAATAATTTCGATGAGTCACATCACCACAAACCACGCAGTTTTCAATATGTGATAGATTACGGAAATTATGGAAATGATTGCCATTTTACGCTTCAAATTCCATTGACGACCGTCTCCCTTGATAGAATAGCCATTGCTACTATGTCGTAATTGAGCGTACAATTCAAATAGGTTGTTACGCTTCGACTTTGTATCCAACTCATTAGAAAATTTGAACTAGTGTTTTACTTCATCCGCCGTGTAGCTGGCAGCAAGCTCCTTGTAAATCTATGAACCAGAGTGCCACCTTGATTTTGTTTCGCAGTATATGTCGCCTTTTTGAAATCTTTAGCACTCTCATAGGAAGACAGGCCTAGGCTTGCTTAAGTTTTTCCTATATAGCACTCTAGATATTGTCTAGCGCGCTAATGGCTGCGGCCACAGGTAGCTCAGAACAAACAAAGGTATCTCTTAATAGATTTCGCACAGTTGTATCTGCTTTCAATGCACGCATGTTTAGAGAGAATACGAGTGGCCGCATGGATCCGAATTTCAATCTAATTCTGTCGGCCAGAAGATTGGATTTAGCTTCAAGAATTGAACTATTAGAACAGTCGCGGTAAACTATCGCGTTTTGGTAAGCAGAAGAAAACTGTCAGGCCATAACCGAAATATTATAAAAAGTTTCAAGTTAGCACCTTGGGCTATTTACTCTGTTGAGGCCGCGAAAATATTGGTTCTTCAGCAGAATCGAAAGCTCATCTTTATCAGTTTTAGTTTATACTATCTCCAAGACTCAGCAGATACGAAAACTATTTTAATAATTCCTGCAGTCTGATTCAATATGTAATGATCATTAATTATATTACTGTTGTTTATCAGTGGGCTGTATAAGATAACAAGTTCGTTCTCTCGAGTGAAATTAGATAATTTTTCATGCTATTTTCCTCCTAGACGGTCTGAGTCTAAAACTGACAAGCACCGCTGTTCGTGATATCTGACTTTAAGGCGCAAGTGGCCAGCTTTCCGAAACTAGCCCTTCACCTGTGGCACGTTTGAACTCATTTCGCACCTACCCATGATCGACTGCCCGTAGGCGTCTAAGCTCTTCAATCATATAAAAACGTGTCATGATTAATTAACAAAACTGAATTTAAATTTGCACTATAAACATAAACTTTAAAACAGAGTGAGATACTGGTGGTTCTACATAAATGACGAAGATAGGAGAATGCCACTCGAGACATAACAATTTTCATATTCACCTGAGTTACTGATGCAGTCACCAAAATATGTAAACCTACCGACTACGTTCAGATCTGCATTATGCAACCGTAGAGTTGATGTTAGTGGTGGGTGTACCTGCAGATGTATCACACATTCAAGAATCCATTCCAATCGATATTATCCTAGTCAAGGATACCTGTCTTGGAATCTACGTGAGGCTCTGCTATAACCAGCATGCTGTACTTTTTTACCTACTTGTTAGCCAAATTGCTAATGATTATCATGTCATATAGAATTGATTTTTAACCTATGTAAATTTGATATTCACCTCCAAAATTTATTTTATTAACACGAAGTTATTTTTTTACTCAAGAGAGAGAGATAGAGATCAAGATCAAGTACTTTTATTATACAAATTTTCGTGCAAAATCTCTTCCTAGACGAAACACTTTTGGTACAGTGTTGTGCGAAGCACTCAGCCATAATGCCTACAATATAGCTAATAAAATACAACAGAAATTATTAATATATGAGATCATAACAGGCATCAATGGAGAGGTCGCAGGCAAATAGATTTTGATAATAAGGCTAATTCCTCCAACTTCAGTGTGCATCTAGAGCACTGTATACTAAACTCATATGGCCACATCCAGATTGATAAAAATATGGCGTCTTAAAACCCTCATTAGAAAATAGGGAGAGAGCCTCAACACCTAGATGATTCAGCTTCCCTCTACTATTAACTATTTTTAAATGTCAGTCGTACAGATTATTAAATGATCAAAACAATAAAAAGAGCAATAATTCCTTACTGAACTCCAATTTTTTAAGTCAGTGCACGAAAAAAATCGATTATTTCGGCTAAAGAAATATTAACTCCTCTATATTTCCTTACGAGTGTAATGCAATATATTTTAAAATAATATTCTACTTATAATGGTTCTTCGTTATTATTAAATTATATACAGCATGGTAACGAAAAATTGAATAACTTTTATTACTATTTACCTTTAGACATATTTGCAGCTTTATGCATTTTTTATAAATGAATAATAGAGTAATTACAATACTAATGTCAAATTTAACTTTTAAAACAAAACTAATAAGCACGTTTAGAAAATCTATTACAAAATATGGCTTTTTTATGCAATCATAGAGCAACAATAAGTTACTTTATACCCGCCTTAAAGTTATCACAGGATAAATTACAGTCGCACATTTAAAAATATGGATTTATTGCAGTATTTAAAACGCAAGCGAACATGTAACGACACAAATCAATCGCCGACATATTGCGTAAATTAAATTCAAATTTATTTACGTTGCACCAATGAGAAAAAAGCAAATTGTCGTTTAACCACGTCTAACCACGTTTAACCAATAGTATGCAAGTACACATATTGCATGCTATTTAAGCACAGTAATTTACCATGCAAGTCAGTTGTGGCATTTGCCTTCTACCTGCTTCACGCGTGTGCGTTCTGTCGGTTGTCAATACGTGTGCGCTCTGTCGGCTGTCAATACCTACTCATCCTGTTGCGGGATACCGGAGAGACGAGCCAATTGAGTGCAGGACCTGCAGGACACCATCCACAACGCGATCACAGCTCAACCACGGGAGCAACAAATCAACCAGAGTCCACCCAAGGCTCTAGGACATCTTCAACGCTGAAGACTACAAGAGAACGCATTACCCGGCCCTCTTAAGGGCCCCCATATCAGTAACTAATCTCTATTCAGAGCACCTTAACCGAGTTTGTAACGTCGTACGGCATTTACTTGAAGCCGGGGCGTTTACAAAATTGGCGACCACGCCAGGATATTGATTATTTATCTGATTTTTTTGGGTATAAATAAATTGACTTTCTTCTTCATTTGTTTGGGATAAATCGACTAACATTTGCGTTTTCTTTACCCTGATCCTGGTTTTTCTGGGAATTTTGTTGGGCATATATTCGTGAATTTGTGGTGAGCATAATAATAATTCATTGG
>JAQBSW010014281.1:0-11994 GCA_029291075.1 Eudiplozoon nipponicum
TCAGCGTAGGTGATGACTGCAGACAGCACGCACATGTAACGCACATCAGAAGGCAAACGGACAACTGAACTGCATGGTAAATTTGCCGTGCTTAAATAGCCATGTCATAGAAATATATGGCTACTTGCACACTATTGGTTAACTGCAAGTTTTGCTTTTTTCCCTTTGGAGCAGCGTAAATCGAATTGAATTTAATTTACACAATATGTGGGCAATTTATTTGTGTCGTTTCATCACTTTCCTCTCTAAAAAAATATTCCTCTCTGCGAGGCTAGATAAGAAATTCATGACAGAGTTCGAATCAAGTTAAGCAAAAAATAATGTACCATAAATGCTGGGATAAAGTATGCTTGTTGGTTGCTTCAAAAATGATATGATACAAACTAACCACTAGGAGTTGCTACACAAATTGTTAGCTCTAGTGGTCGGTCATACCACGTGAGGCAAAATAGAGCAGTGTAAGATTTGGGAGCCGCAGTGTGAGGATTTCGAGGTAAATCGCCACTGAAGTTTTCAAGTTTAAGTTAAAACCTAGGCAAGCTGGATCGTCGTCAGTGTGCTTGTATACGACCAAAGGAGCTAGAGCGTATGCTCGACGTTGTGGTCATGATATTTGTAGAGTGGTTTTTGTGCAATTGATGAAGTAGAGAATGCATTGAAAGTGGCCTGTACCATGATATGAAGTTGATAACTACTTAGTGTTGCTACACGAAAGCGTTAGCTCCAAGTAGCTGGTCACACCAAAATAGGCAGTGTGAATGTCATGTTTGAGAAATACATAATACCAAAGAACTGTTCAAAATGCTACACAATTGTTAGCTAAGAACAGCTGGTTATGCCACGTGAGATAAATGCAAAAAATTAACTTAAGGTTAAAAAAAATTTTATACGTTAAACGTTAATGTTGAAAAAATATCAATTACGCGTTATGCAAAGCAGGCTATTGAGATTGTGGGCAGACGGAGCCTGAGACGTGTGTAGAAGGTTGAACGCTCTCAGGATCAGGCGGTTCGATAAACGATTTTAACCTGTCTATGCTTACTGATGTCGGTGTAGCGCCTTGCATAATAATGAAGTATTTTGGTTGTCTGAGCAAAATCGGGTAAGGACCGCGATACTTTGGTTGTAGTGGTGCAACAGCAGTGTCGTTGCGAACGAGTACTCTCTTGCAGCTGTGGAGCTGTCGGGTGAACGAAGACTGGACGAGGCGTATGTCTCGGCTGCTGTTCAGACATGTTACCGAAATGAAGTCGAAGGCGGGTAGCTTCGTCTTGTGGGTCATCTTGTGCCGGTAGTAGACGTGGGAGCTGACTAGGCAGGCGTAGATCTATGCCATACAAGAGTTGTGACGCAGTCGTTTTAATGGATTCACGAGTGCGGGAACGCATGGCAAGCAGGACTAAAGGTAGTGCATCGACCCAGTTGCCATTAATGGACGAGGATGCTAAAGCAGCTTTGAGTTCCCTATGCATTCTCTCTACCATACCGTTAGCTTGGGGATGGTAGGCAGTCGTCTGGCGTAAGGTGCATCCCATGTACCGCAAGGTGGTTTTGAAACGATCCGATGAGAAGCAAGTGCCTCTGTCAGTGATGACCTCATTGGGAACACCATAATTGGATATCCATGCAGAGATAAAACCGTTAGTTACTTCGTCTGCAGAAATGGTGCCAAGAGGTAATGCCGCAGGCCACCATGTAAATCTATCGATCATAGTTAGAAGGTAGCTGAAACCTTGAACCTTTGTCAGATGAACTATGTCGATGTGGACGATGGCTAGGCGAGAAGTAGATCGAAAATGTTGCAACTTAGAACGTGTGTGTTGTGTGATCTTGTTTTTCTGACAAATAGCACACTCTGAGACCCATCGTTTAACATTCTGCCTAAATCTGTGACCCCAGTCGCTTGGCTTACTGGGTGAGAAATTGAGTGAATTGAATCGAAAACTTTTCTCTGAAGGCTGGTCGGCAGAACTGGCTTGTTGGGCTGCGTACCCGTGAAGTAAACAATTGGTAAGCCTTCCCACAGACGGCACATGAACTTGGTTGGGTAACGGGCTATTGATCTTTGAATGTGAGTGTCACCACCCTATTCCGTTCGCAGAAAGGATGGCGTTAGTGCAGGTTCACCGAGTGTCACAGAGTTGACATGTGACTGGCGACGGCGAAGGTGGTTGTAGAGAGACGTCTGGCCTGGAAAGGGCATCTGCAATGAAGTTCTGTTCGCCCTTGACGTGAAAGATGTCAAATTGCCATTCGCTTAGACGAGAAAGCTGTCTTTCCACTCTGGCAGGGTACTTGGCGATAGATGAAGTTGCGTTCCGAATTGCGCTAACTAGTGGTGCATGATCTGTGAAAACAACAAATCTGCTACTGCCAATGTTGCTGATAAAATGGCGCACTGCGTCGTGGATGGCGAGGAGTTCTCGACCGAAAGTGTCGTATCTCGTTTCTACTGGTTGGAGAGTACGCGAGTAGAAACTGATAGGCTTCCGAACTCTGTCGATCTCTTGTTCCAAAGTGGCTCCATTAGCGAATTCAGAAGCATCTGTCGTGAGTAGAAATGGTCGTTGAAAATCTGGATGCGTTAGCATTGTGGCATTTGCTAACGAGTTGATGGCGAGTCGAAGTAATTCCTCGTCTTCGGATGACCAAGTAATGATGGAATTCTTGCTAAGTCATTTTCGGTTCCGCAGGTGCCTGCACAAAGGATAAAGTTGTTTTGAAAGGCCCGGAAGGAACTTGCGATACTAGTTTAGTACTCCCTGGATTTTCTGCAACTCGCTAACAGTCCTCAGTGACTTGATATACTTGATTGAAATCGCATTTGATGGCAACGGTTGAATACCTTAGGGCGTGATACGATGCCCTAAGAAGTCCACGGATGTAGTTGCAATCTGCGTCTTGTCACAGTTGATCTTGAGTCCGTAGTTGGATAAGCGTGAGAGGACATTTCGTAGATGCTTGGCATGAGATTCTAAGTCTGGACTGAACACCATAATGTCATCGAGATATGACATACAATAAGCAGAGTCGTCGCGAAGTATGTTGTCCATGAATCTTTGAAAAGTCTGTGTAGCACACTTAAGTCCAAAAGGCATGTAAAGATATTCAAAAAGGCCAAATGGAGTGATGACCACAGTCTTTTCAATATCTTCTGGCGCTACCTGGTGTGATGGTAGGCTTGTCTGAGGTCAATCACTGAGAAGAAATTGCTGCCGTTGAGTTTTTAAGTAATGTGTTAATATTTGGAATAGGATATGAATCAGATTTTGTCACTGAATTTAGCTTAAGGTAATCTCCGCAGGCTCTGTACGATCCGTTTGATTGGGAGACTAAATGCAATGGTGACGCCCATGAACTTTTCGATGGTCTGATGATTCCCTGTTCCAAAAGCCTTGAGAATTCCTCTTGGGCAGCTTTCAGTTTAGCAGGGGCCAGTGGTCGCTTCTTGAGTGCAATAGGTTGTCCTTCTGTGACGATATGGTGCATCGTGTTGGAGACTCGTAGCTCTGACTTGTTAAGATCGAAAAACGACTTGTATTTTTGAAGAGCTGCTGATATCTCAGCTGAATGATGCACTGGGGTTGGCTGACTGACCTGTAACTCCTAACGCTCGGAGGCAAGTGTCCAAAAACTTTGCTCAAGTCCGGTGGAGGGGTCGATGATATTTTGATTGGCAAGATCAACAATGAGCCGAAATTTCAGAAGGAAATCAAGGCTTTTATATTATGTGAGACCTTGGCAATGATGAAGTTGTGAGAAAATTCACGTCGTAGACCTATGTTGAGTGTGCGGTATCGGCAGCCATAAATTGGTATGGGCTCGCCTGTAGCTGTTGCGAGAAGAACGCCTAGCGACATCTCGGCCATTGAATCACCCTTGAGAACTGAGACTGCTGCACCTGTGTCTACGATGAATTCTTCGCCGGTTTTGAAATCAAGAAGGTGCAGAAGCTCGTTGGGCTGTTTGGCCGGGTCATGCAAACAAGTAGGCTGGTGATTGCAACCGGCGTTGTCCGTTTGGCTCTCTATGTGAAAAATTCGGCATGGACGAAAAGAGTCGACAAGAATGTCGGTTTGTAATTGGTTTCTTTCCTGTGACGCCGTTGATGCTGTTGATGCGCAGAACGTACGGTCTTCTACTTTCTGCGCCAGACGTTTCCCGATCCTGATGCACCCTTGCGCCGCCTACCGTTATAATTAGGTTTAGGAGTGAATTTGGGTCGAGCATTCACTTGATTTAGCTCGGATTTTGTTATGGCCAATCTTTCTAGAACTTTAGCCATGTTCGCTACTGTCCTCTCTAAAGAGGAGAGCTTATCATCTTTCGGGGGGGAGAGGTTGAACAAAAGGATGACAGATTCACCTTAGGTTCAAAAACCCTATATTCTAACTCACATCTCTCAGATAAGTCATCTATAGAGAGAGTGTTGGGAAGCTCTCTGGCGAATAGTTTTAATGCTTATAGAAGATTGTTAATAAAAACAACCTTAGCCTCATGGTCAGAAATATTGGTTTTATACCAACGTTTCCGTAATTCCCTTAGTATTTCGATGGGGCCAAGATTTGGCATATCTAACTGCGCATATTTGTTTATTATCTGCTCAGTTTCTGTGGGCCCAAGCAAGGATTCTACTTCGTTTTGTAGACCCAAAATGGGATTAGGTAGCTTCCTAATGGCCTCAAGCTTAGGATTAATCTGTCGCTGCAATTCAGAAGGTAGTATAGCAAAAACCTTCGACAGTTTTGGATGACTGTCTTAATCAGGAAACGGGGAAAAAGCGGAGTCTACGCGCATAAAGAATAGTTCACTATCTCCATCCCAAACAGGAACATCAATATCTAAAATTGGACCTGACATTCTAATAATCTTACGGGATCTTAAAAGCATAAATTTTAAGCAAGATCAAAATGTATAAATATACTTTAACGAAACGCTTACCCACTAACAGCTTCCACAGTTTAAAGAGAATCTTCCGCAGTTGAATGAGCGCAGAACACAGATGAATTAGTTCCTTTACAAAACACGTAACAGTAACAGCTTCCAAAATTGAAATCTTCCGCAGTTGAGTCTGTCAAGTACGTACGGTGCAGTTTTGAACGTAGAAAAATTGAATTGAGCATATATCCAAAAACATTTCCCAGAAGTCCACGACTTTAGAGAGAACAAATATACCCAACGAAATTCCCAGAAGACCACGACTTTAGAGAGAACATATATACAGCAAAAAGAGCCAATTAATGCAGAACTTCAACGAAATTTCCTCATCGAAATTACAATGCAACAACAGAAGGAACCACAGCCCAAGTCAATCCAAGAGACTAGGAGTACCTCTGGACGTCTTCACATTTTCGGAACCTCTTGGTATTTTCCGGAGAACGCACGACCGGTTCTGTTAAGGGCCCCTTAACAGTACATAACTCTTTATTTTATGGCACTTTAACCGAGTTTGTAACTTCGTACGGCATTTACTTGAGGCTGGGGCGTTTACAAAATTGGCGACCGCACCAGGATACTGAGTACTGTACTGTTTTTTTTGGTATAAATAAAAATGACTTTCTTTTTCATTTATTTAGGATAAAATAGATTAACATTTGCGTATACGTATTCCTTACTCTGGTCGTAGTCTTCTGGGAACTTTGTTGGGTATACATGTTATCTCTAAAGACGTGGTCTTCTGGGAATTTTGTTTGGTATATATGTTCTCTCTAAAGTCGTGGTCTTCTGGGAATTTCGTTCGGTATATTTGTTCTCTCTAAAGTCGTGGACTTCTGGGAAATATTTTTTGATATATGCTCAATTCAATTTTTCTACGTTCAAAACTGCACCGTCCGTACTCGACAGACTCAACTGCGGAAGATTTCAATTTTGGGAGCTGTTACTGTTACGTGTTTTGTAAAGGAACTAAATCATCTGTGTTCTGCGCTCATTCAACTGCGGAAGATTCTCTTTAAACTGTGGAAGCTGTTAGTGGGTAAGCGTTTCGTTAAAGTATATTTATACATTTTGATCTTGCTTATAAATTTATGCTTCTAAGATCCCGTAAGATTATTAGAATATCAGGTCCAATTTTAGATATTGATGTTCCTGTTTGGGATGGAGATAGTGAACTATTCTTTATGCGCGTAGACTCCGCTTTCTCTCCGTTTCCTGATTATGACAGTCATCAAAAACTGTCAAAGGGTTTTGCTAAACTACCTTCTGAATTGCAGCGACGGATTTATCCTAAGCTTGAGGCCATTAGGAAGCTACCTAATCCCATTTTGGGCCTACAAAAAGACAGTAGAATCCTTGCTTGGGCCCACAGAAACTGAGCAGATAATAAATAAATATGCGCAGTTATACATGCCAAACCTTGGCCCCATCGAGATTTTAAGAGAATTACGGAAACTTTGGTATAAAACCAATATTTCTGACCATGAGGCTAAGGTTGTTTTTATTAACAATCTTCTATAAGCATTAAAACTATTCGCCAGAGAGCTTCCCAACACTCTCTCTATAGATGACTTATCTGAGAGATGTGAGTTAGAATATAGGGTTTTTGAACCTAAGGTGAATCTGTCATCCTTTTGTTCAACCTCTCCCCCCCCGAAAGATGATAAGCTCTCCTCTTTAGCGAGGACGGTAGCGAACATGGCTAAAGTTCTAGAAAAATTGGCCATAACAAAATCCGAGCTAAATCAAGTGAATGCTCGACCCAAATTCATTCCTAAACCTAATTATAACGGTAGGCGGCGCAAGGGTGCATCAGGATCGGGAAACGTCTGGCGCAGAAAGTAGAAGACCGTACGTTCTGCGCATCAACGGCATCAACGGCGTCACAGGAAAGAAACCAATTACAATCCGACATTCTTGTCGACTCTTTTCGTCCATGCCGAATTTGTCACATAGAGAGACAAACGGACAACGCCGGTTGCAATCACCAGCCTACTTGTTTGCATGACCCGGCCAAACAGGCCAAAGAACTTCTGCATCTTCTTGATTTCAGAACCGGCGAAGAATTCATCGTAGACACAGGTGCAACAGTCTCAGTTCTCAAGGGTGATTCAATGGCCGAGATGTCGCTAGGCGTTCTTCTCGCAACAGCTACAGGCGAGCCCATACCTTCTTATGGCTGCCGATACCGCACACTCAACATAGGCCTACGAAGTGAATTTTCTCACAACTTCATCATTGCCAAGGTCTCACACAATATAAGAAGCCTTGTATTCCATCTGAAATTTCAGCTCATTGTTGATCTTGCTAATCAAAATGTCATCGACCCCTTCACCGGACTTGAGCAAAGTTTTTGGACACTTGTTTCCGAGCGATTGGAGTTACAGGTCAGTCAGCCAACCCCAGTGCATCATTCAGCTGAGATATCAGCAGCTTTTCAAAAATACAAGTCGGTTTTCGATATTAACAAGTCAGAGCAACGAGTCTCCAACACGATGCGCCATATCGTCACAGAAGGACAACCTATTGCACTCAAGAAGCGACCACTGGCCCCTGCTAAACTGAAAGCTGCCCAAGAGGAATTCTCAAGGCTTTTGGAAGAGGGAATCATCAGACCATCGAAAAGTTCATGGGCGTCACCACTGCACTTAGTCTCCAAATCAAACGAATCGTACAGAGCCTGCGGAGATTACCTTAAATTAAATTCAGTGACAAAATCTGATTCATATCCTATTCCAAATATTAACACATTACTTAAAAAACTCAACGGCAGCAATTTCTTCTCAGTGATTGGCCTCAGACAATCCTACCGTCACATCCTGGTAACACCAGAGGATATTGAAAAGACTGTGTTCATCACTCCATTTTGCCTTTTGAAATATCTTTACATGCCTTTTGGACTTAAGTGTGCT
The DNA here is from genome assembly GCA_029291075.1 of Eudiplozoon nipponicum. Lineage (NCBI taxonomy): Eukaryota > Metazoa > Platyhelminthes > Monogenea > Mazocraeidea > Diplozoidae > Eudiplozoon > Eudiplozoon nipponicum. The sequence continues at coordinate 7,848 of JAQBSW010014281.1, forward strand.
ACGCAGACATTTCAAAGATTCATGGACAACATACTTCGCGACGACTCTGCTTATTGTATGTCATATCTCGATGAAATTATGGTGTTCAGTCCAGACTTAGAATCTAATGCCAAGCATCTACGAAATGTCCTCTCACGCTTATCCAACTACGGACTCAAGATCAATTGTGACAAGACGCAGATTGCAACTACATCCGGGGACTTCTTAGGGCATCGTATCACGCCAGAAGGTATTCAACATTTGCTGTCAAAGGTGAATTCAATCAAGTATATCAAGTCACCGAAGACTATTAGCGAGTTGCAAAAAATTCAGGGAGTACTAAACTAGTATCGCAAGTTCCTTCCGGGCCTTTCAAGACAACTTTATCCTTTGTGCAGGAACCTGCGCAATCGAAAATGACTTAGCAAGAATTCCATCATTACTTGGTCATCCAAAGACGATGAATTACTTCGACGCACCATCAACTCGTTAGCAAATGCCACAATGCTAACGCTCCAGATTTTCGACGACCATTTCTACTCATGACAGATGCTTCAAAGTTCGCTAATGAAGCCACTTTGGAACAAGAGATCGACAGAGTTTGGAAGCCTATCAGTTTCTACTCGCGTACTCTCCTACCATTAAAAACGAGATACGACACTTTCGGTCGAGAACTCCTCGCTATACATGAGGCAGTGCGCCATTTTATCAGCAACATTGGCAGTAGCAGATTTGTTGTTTTCACAGATCATGTACCATTAGTTAGCGCAATTCGGAACGCAACTTCAACTATAGCCAAGTACTCTGCCAGAGTGAAAATACAGCTTTCACATCTAAGCAAATAGCAATTTGACATCTTTCACGTCAAGGGCGAACAAAACTTCATTGCAGATGCCCTTTGAAGGCCAGACGTATCGTTACAACCACATTCGCCGTCGCCAGTCAATGTCAACTCCGTGACACTCAGTTAACCTGCACTAACGCCATCCTTCCTGCGAACGGAACAGCGCGATAACATTTGCATTCAAAGATCAATAGCACATCACCCAACCAAGTTCATGTGCCGTCTCTAGGAAGGCTTACTCATTGTTTACTTCACGGGTACGCAGCCCAACAAGCCAGTTCTGCCGACCAGCCTTCAGAGAAAATTTTCGACTGAATTCACTCAATTTCTCACCCAGGAAGCCAAGCGACTGTCCGACTTCTCACAGATCGTTTCTGGGGTCACAGATTTAGGCAGAACGCTAAACGATGGGTCTCCAATTGTCATTTGTCAGAATAAAAGATCACACGGCACACTCTTTCTAAGTTGCAACATTTTCGAACTACTTCTCGCCTAGCCAACGTCCAATTCGACATAGTTCATCTGACAAAGGTTCAAGGTTTCAGCTACCTTCTAACTATGATTGATAGATTTACACGGTGGCCTGCGGCATTACCTCTTGGCACCATTTCTGCAGACGAAGTAACTAACGGTTTTATCTCTGCATGGATATCCAATTATGGTGTTCCCAATGAGGTCATCACTGACAGAGGCACTTGCTTCTCATCGGATCGTTTCAAAGCCATCTTGCGGTACATGGGATGCATCTTACGCCAGACGACTGCCTACCATCCCCAAGCTAACAGTATGGTAGAGAGAATGCATAGGGAACTCAAAGCTGCTTTAGCATCCTCGTCCATTAATGGCAACTGGGTCTATGCACTACCTTTAGTCCTGCTTGCCATGCGTTCCCGCACTAGTGACTCGATTGCGTCACCACTCTTGTATGGCATGGATCTACGCCTGCCTAGTCAGCTCCCACGTCTACTACCGGCACAAGGTGACTCACAAGACGAAGCTATTCGCCTTCGACTTCATTTTGGTAAAATGTCTGAACAGCAGCCGAGACATACGCCTTCTCCAGTCTTCATTCCCTCGAAGCTCCACAGCTGCAAGAGAGTACTCGTTCGCAACGACACTGCTGTTGCACCACTACAACCAAAGTATCGCGGTCCTTACCCGATTTTGCTCAGACAACACAAATACTTCATTTTTATGCAAGGCGCTACACCGACATCAGTAAGCATAGACAGGTTAAAATCGTTTATCGCACCGCCTGATCCTGATAGCGTTCAATCTTCTACACACGTCTCAGGCTCCGTCTGCCCACAATCGCAATAGCCTGCTTTGCATTACGCGCAATTGATACTTTTTAACGTTAACGTTTCGTTATTTCACGTATCAAATAATTTTTTTGCATTTATCTCACGTGGCATAACCAGCTGTTCTTAGCTAACAATTGTGTAGCATTTCTGAGGCAATGTTCGTGTACATATGTTTTTTATGCAGTTACCTTTGAATTTAATATATATATTTTTACATCATAATGTATTTCTCAAACATGACATTCACACTGCCTATTTTGGTGTGACCAGCTACTTGGAGCTAACGCTTTCGTGTAGCAACACTAAGTAGTTATCAACTTCATATCATGGTACAGGCCACTTTCAATGCATTCTCTACTTCATCAATTGCACAAAAACCACTCTACAAATATCATGACCACAACGTCGAGCATACGCTCTAGCTCCTTTGGTCGTATACAAGCACACTGACGACGATCCAGCTTGCCTAGGTTTTAACTTAAACTTGAAAACTTCAGTGGCGATTTACCTCGAAATCCTCACACTGCGGCTCCCAAATCTTACACTGCTCTATTTTGCCTCACGTGGTATGACCGACCACTAGAGCTAACAATTTGTGTAGCAACTCCTAGTGGTTAGTTTGTATCATATCATTTTTGAAGCAACCAACAAGCATACTTTATCCCAGCATTTATGGTACATTATTTTTTGCTTAACTTGATTCGAACTCTGTCATGAATTTCTTATCTAGCCTCGCAGAGAGGAATATTTTTTTAGAGAGGAAAGTGATGAAACGACACAAATAAATTGCCCACATATTGTGTAAATTAAATTCAATTCGATTTACGCTGCTCCAAAGGGAAAAAAGCAAAACTTGCAGTTAACCAATAGTGTGCAAGTAGCCATATATTTCTATGACATGGCTATTTAAGCACGGCAAATTTACCATGCAGTTCAGTTGTCCGTTTGCCTTCTGATGTGCGTTACATGTGCGTGCTGTCTGCAGTCATCACCTACGCTGATTATTGGATTGTCTTCACCAACAATTGGCAACATAAGTGACGCCAATCTTGTTGCTGTACAACTAGATAGATGAGCCAATTAATGCAGAACTTCAACGAAGTTTCCTCATCGAGATTACAATGCAACAACAGAAGGAACCACAGCCCAAGTCAACCCAAGAGTCTAGGAGTACCTCTGGATGTCTTCACATTTACGGACCTTCTCGGCATTTTCCGGAGAACGCACGACCGGACCTGTTAAGGGCCCCCTAACAGTACATAACTCTTTATTTTATGGCACTTTATCTGAGTTTGTAACGTTGCACGACATTTACTTGAAGCTGGAGCGTTTGCAATTATATTAAAATGAGATTTATTACAACAATATGCGTAGGCTCATCGTCTCACTGATTGCCTCTAGAACTTGTTTGAAAGTGAAAACCTTGGAAACAAATGACAAAACAAAATTTCCCTAAACCGAATTTGAGATACTTCCCGTGCTATCCATAAGAATAATAATTTGTTGTCAATTGAACAATTTATTATAAAAATTCCGTACCGGTTGTTGTTATACTCGAAATGAGATGTGTAAACGCCCCGGCTTCAAGTAAATGCCGTACGACGTTACAAACTCGGTTAAGGTGCTCTGAATAGAGATTAGTTGCTGATATGGGGGCCCTTAAGAGGGCCAGGTAATACGTTCGCTTGAAGTCTCCAGAAGTGAAGATGTCCTAGAGCCTTGGGTGGACTCTGGTTGAGTTTTGGCTCCCGTGGTTGAGCTGTGATCGCGTTGTGTATGGTGTCATGCAGGTCCTGCACTCAATTGGCTCGTCTCTCTGGTATCTCGCATCAAGACGAGTAGGGATTGACAACCGGTAAAGTGCAATATGCGCTGACAGCCGATCGAGCAAATACGCGAAGCAGGTAGAATGCAAATGCCACAACTGACTTGCATGGTAAATTACCGTGCTTAAATAGCATGCAATGTGTGCTTGCATACTATTGGTTAAACGTCGTTTAACGTGGTTAAACGGCAATTT
>JAQBSW010014282.1:0-11994 GCA_029291075.1 Eudiplozoon nipponicum
GAAATTGTGCCGTGATATACGATAGAAACGGTGAAGTTTATGCAAATCTTTCAGTTACTTCTTTTTAGACCCTGCCGTTCCTCACGACGGTCATTCCTAAGGCAATGCAACGCGTAACCTAAGCGTGAAGTCATTTGGATCTCGAATTTGGTTTCTCATACGCGATTCCAAAATACTTTTCGAATTTTTATATTTGGCAATATGCATGATAAATGTGCCATTTTCTTTATCGTAGAAGATAGAAATCCAAAATTTTTTAAACGGAAAGATTTCGAATAAAGAGAAATAACGGTTATTTCAGAATTAACATTCGTCTTCTCCTCCTCATCGCAGCTAAAACGATAGTACGACAGATAGAAGGCCTTACCTGTGAGAATTATCGAATGCAACCGTATTATTATATACATTCGTCTTGACAACCATGCAGATTTATCTTCTATTGAATTTTTTTGCTAACTTACCTGACATTTGATTGATGTACTGTATAATTTGGCTTTGTAACTGTTTAAAATGTTGTTTCTTGAGATAATGTTTGACTGATTTTCTTGATTGTGATACGAGAGATTGTACGGCACTCGGTTCTACATGAGTCCCTTTTGCAATACATCTTCGTATATGTATGTATGTATTTATGCATGTATGTATGTTATATACTTGATCGTTAAATGTCATTAGCCGAAGTATTGCATTTAAGCTGGATGCAGTGTTTACTTAATGAGGTGAATAGATTATTTGTTGCTAAAATACAAGAGAAAGAACATTTGAAACTGTTCGTGACAATTGCTTGTATCAAAAATGTATTCCCATTATTTACGAATGCACGCATCTATCTGACTAGGAGATTGTCTCTTCTTAAAAATTCTGATTGGCAGGTTTTGAAACACTTTTCTGCGTTTTATTCGAAGTTCAGTATTAGATATTTTAGTCCGCTATTGCGAACGCTTCCCACCCATTCAGGTGTGTTTTAACTTTACTGCTCTAAATTTCTATTCGATAGTAACTAGTGTCTCGATATTTACATAGTGTTTTCTGTTGGTCTTTAAATTGGGACTATAAGCTAGCTATTTTTAGTTCATGGTAGCTCAAATTTGCCTCTGGTACCTTTGGGATTTAAAAAATCTATTCGTAACATAACTCCTGTGATACGCTAGTGTTCTGGAAATTTATGACGCACGAAACTGATCTTGGGATTGTGTGAAAAACAACGTTACCTTCAGCTTTTTAGCCATTAACGCTTATTTTTATTTGTGCATAGTTATTTGTGTTTTCTGTGTTTATGTATGTATTTGTGCAAGAATATAAATATGTGAACATACAAATACGTATATACGTATTTATGCTTTCGGTTGTATGTACGTAGGGAATGTGTGTTTGGATTTCCATCTGTGTGTTTGTATGTTTGCTTGTGTGTATGTATTTATGCATTTATATTTTTAGCAATGTATGCATGCAGGCTTGTATGTATAGATGGATATAGTAATAGATATATATGTATGGATGCATGTATATGCACTTGTTCATTTATTAATATTAATTATATTGTATTGGGATGTGCATTTATGGCTCGGGAGATTCCGATCCTATTGAAGTAATCAAGATGTTCGTTTTTTGAGCCATTTGTTTCATTTGTGAAACCGAGGGCCAGGTTATTTTTTGGTTTATTACTTATTTTGTTGTATTGTTATAAACTTCTGTAATCGGTGCTCTTGTCTTCTTTATGCGCAAACTAATTTCCGTTCAGCAGGTGCGGTGACTATTCAATCATAAAAACTACCACTCACAATATGTTTCTTTTTTGTTTTAATTTCATAACATAACGCATAATTTTTGAAATTTAACAACACATTTGTCCTTATGATCAATTTTTATTGTTATTTCATATTTTATGCTTTTCTTGTTGAAAAGTTGTGTGGTGTTTAATCTATTATCTCTTATTGTCTATGCAGATATATTGCTCTTAGTTTCACGCTTTGTTATCATATCCAAGGCGAATCCCATTTGCTAAATTCAGTTTATTTAACATTAAACTGAATGTAAATAGCCTAACAATTCTGGTATTCTGATTTGTTCAGAGCAAACGATGAGATATGTTTAAAAGAATCCCTTTGCTCGATTTGGATCAAGTCGTTGTCAACTGGGCTTCAGGACATAGCTATTAGGAGTTTGATTAAAGAGGTCAACTAATTGTATGCAGCTGCTATGCAATTGAACATCACCGTCGTATTTAGTCATGAAACTCACTCAGAATGGGCTGGTTCTTTGCATATGAAGGCAACTTGCACATCCTGATTGCTGTGCTACCAGCGTTGGTTAAAGTCGTAAAGGAAGGCCAGCGATGCCATTCCATGATACTATTATTGAAGACATCGACCACTTGTCAAACCGCAGTAAATTCTCACTAACCGAGAAACACTCCCATGAACAAACATGTGCATAAATCTAGTGGCATACAGGGCCATGTTAAGGGGTCTTGTTAACTCTTTGCTATTAGTTAAGCTCTTCTGAAATTCACCATAAGAAAAATGTAGTCCTTTTTTATGCATTTCTTTATTTACGTGGCACATTTATGGAAGACTTTGTAATAAAATGTGAAAATTTATTAGAATAATTAATATATGCACGTCTAATAAGTGGATCTCTTAGTGTAGGAGATGATCCGTCCAGCTGTAGATAAACTTGACATAGGTATGAATCCAGCTCGCTATTGTCCTGAATTTTTCAGTGCTGTTTTTAATTTGAATGGAGCCATATTTTAGTAGGTGAATACTGTATGCGATTTTATGCAATCTTTAAGTTATATAAACTAAACATTGTATTAGAAAGGTAAATTAAATTACTCAACTAGCCCGGTCGCGTTCCTTTTGTTCACTTATAAGTAATAGCCATAATTTCCGCAGTTGGTATAGGAATTGAGATCACTTATTAAATTAATGTGTAGGAGGTCATTTAGTTACTGTAGGAGGTTTTATGGTGTAGCTGCCTATTTAGGGATGCTCTACCATCTCTACATATGCCTGGTAACTGCTATTGAGATCCGTGTTTATGATTAGTCCCTGACCTTTTTCCGAAGGGTGATGTGAGAAGGCGAAGTCGAAGCATCATTTTTTTATTGAACACAATGTTGCAATGCCAAAATCAAAATCGTATAACAGTAGTCACAGTAAACACAAAATATAAATCCAGAATGTCTCGACAGAATTGACATTTTAGTGTCTACGATAAATTATTCAAAATATATAAATCCACAGTCTTTTGGCTGAGTCTTTATGTTAATGATTGAAAAAGGAAGAAGAGGTAAATCTAGAATGTTTTAGCAGTGCAGTTTAGAGTCACTGATAATTGATGAAGAGCACACAAAATATAAATCCTGGCTTTGAACGTTCAGTCACCTAAATCCACTGACTGTAACCAGCGTATTGCGCGCGGGTGTGTTTTATTATTAAACAAAACCCTCTTAATTACAATTAAATTTGCAGTTCAAGAAATATCAATTAAAACTGCTTGAAACTAACAGAGATTGTTGCTAAAATTACAGTTAAAAGAAATATTGTGAAAAACCAGAATGAGCATATGTGACATTAAATATAATTATATGCCTAAATACTTCATATCTTGCAGAACTTTAATCTCACAAACATCACTAATCACAGCATCATGAATATAAACTTAATTAAATTCTGTTATGTTACCTATATTCAAAGTTCTCGACTTTTTACTGTTTATTCTCATTCCTAGTGTTATCATGTAGGTTCTGCAAGCAATTTATCTATTTACTGCGATATAATCCTCCTATATAATCTATGGTAGCTGTTATCAGGATCAGCGTTCAGAATTAATCCATGTCTCTTTACAGAAGAATGATTTGAGAAAACTCATCCATTTTCATCCTTTTACTTCAAATGGCGTAGCCAAGCATGAATCAATTCACAGTTAAACTAAACGGTCCGTGCTCTAGACGGCAATAAAATGATATATTGTCAACACAATTTAATGTCTTATACACAAGTTATTATCAAATCACAGTTAAACAAAACGCACCGTACTCTAGACGGCAACCAAATGGTATATTGTCAACACAATTGAATGTCTTATACACAAGTAATTTTCAGGAACACAAACTTCTGAATCGTGATGAATATATGTAAATAATTGAAAATATACGATGATGAAAATCTTGAAAAAACATTACAAATAATTATTCCACTGTTTGCTCGGGTATAAATGATTTAGTTATAATAATCCATTGAACTATATAATTTCTGAATGTGATTGAGGAACATCTGATGTCTTGATGCTTAGAATCATATACGAACAGTAATTAATTGTATTAACTGAGAATAATTCAAAGAAAGACAATAAATCGACAAGGGCACTATAATCCATGGCATGTTCCCTGCGTATTGCGCGCGGGTGTGTCTATTTAATAAACAAAACCCTAACATTTGCCACAAGTTGTGTTTTACTCCTGTGCGTATTGTGTCGACCCTGAAGATGAACCTGGAAATTAGGGTTCGAAAATTCGGAAGAAGAACGAATGGAAAATCTTGTTCCAACGTCATTTCTCAGACAATCAGCTAATTGATGGCTTAAAGAAGAAGGGACAACTGAGAACCCATCAATTGAGGCCAAAATTGCATCATCTGAAAATGGACCCTATGAGTGCTATCAATTGTCCCGCACAAGAAAAATGCGGTCAAATCCACAACAAAAAGGACAGCACTGAGAACAAAACGGGTCGTTTAAAACCCTAATAATTACAATTAAAATTGCAGTTCAAGAAATCTCAATTAAAACTGCTTGAAATTAACAGAGATTGTTTCTAAAATCACAGTTAATAGAAATATTGTGTTAAAAACAGAATTAGATTATTTGACCTAAAGGAGCACCATATTGGTCAAAATTGAACATCGTTGGGTTGTAACTAGGAGCTGCGTGTTACATACACCCCCCCCCGGAGTAGGAAAAAATAGTACAAAATGAAGAGGGCTTAACTTGCAGGAGATGTTTTGTTCCCCGCCGTAACGAGTAAACACGATCGTTGGCCTCCGTCGACACCGATTCTGGTTCCCCATATCCGCGTCGGCGCGACGGCCTGGCTCGTGTTGGTGAGATGTCGGGCGTCAGTCAACATCGAGGAACTGCGGGTCATTTGGATCAACATCGCTGGGAAATCTTGTTTGGAAGGACAGTTTTATCTTTGCTATTAATTTCCAAAATAATGTATTTCTGACGTCGATCTTATACACGCTTCGGTTTGGCTAGAATCCTTTTCGTCTATGTCGTTGTTGACGAAGAATCATTTGCAGCTATCAAAATCTTTGCGTTTATATATTGGACCATGTTGCTGTCGTGTAGGATAGATCGTCTGATTCTGAGTGTCAAACTGAAGGTAACTGCGAAATGGAAACGGAAATGCCGGATCGTTCATCGTTATCGCAGTTTCTGTGCGTGATTGAACTAGTTCGCCAAGCAGCCTTAGACATACGCGAAATACCATTAAAGAGGGGCTACATTTGATCGGCTCACGAGGCCGTGTACGCATTGATAGGAGTACTTTTTGTAAAGCCGCAAGCCGCTTTTATTCTGGGATTGCCTTGGATGCCGCTCTCTGTTCCCAGTGGGGCCTTTTGACAAAACCATTTGCTATCGGATTGCGAGCTGATGTCACGGAGTGTTTGACACCAACGTATTTCAGTAGGGCTGCAATCTCTTTGCCGAGGAACTGTGCGCCACGATCGGTTGTCACTTCAGCTGGGGCACCAAACCGAGCGAACCAATTGAACTCTAAAGCCGAGTAGTGCGATCCCGTATTGACATTAGATATCGTATATTGTTCACGGCAGATAAGGTGCGGTCATCAAATCCCGAGAAAGGCATGACAACTATACCTCCTAAGATTCGTGCTTTTCAAGATTTACAGCCTCCAACCACCGTTCGAGCATTACGACGATTCTTGGGCAAGATGAACTACCATTCTCGATTCGCACCCTGCCTAGCCAAGATTCTGGTACCTCTTCACAAATATCTCGTGCCAGAAAGCCGTTTTGTCAAGAAATCACAACTCATTCAGCTCAACGTGGACGATATGCAGGCTTACGAGGATGCCAAAGAGGCCTTATGCAATGCGAACATGCTACATTCTCATGATTGGTCTCAACCTTTTGAATTGATCACTGAAGCATCTGACGTTACCATAGGCGCAGTAATTCAACAGTCCATCAATGGCATACACCGACCTATCGCCTTCTACTCGCAAAAACTAAAACCTCGCGAGAGGCGATATGATACATTAGGGAAAGTGTTACTCGCTTCCACACCTATATGGATGGTCGAAAGTTCAAAATCTACACCGACCATCTTCCTCTTCTCCCGATGCTCAGTGGAAAGAAAGAGTATTTATATTCACGACGTGTCAACTAACAACTTACACGAATACACGAGTATGAATATGAAGTCACTCATGTTAAAGAATCAGAAAACGTAGTTGCGCACTCCCTGAGCCGTCCTGCAGAATTCTGTGCTTCTATCCTGTCCTTCACATATAAGCATTCAGGAATTGCAAGTAGCTCAGCAAGATGATCCATCACTACGGAAATTTGATGTCAATCACCTCAAAAAATTTGTTTAACGTTCAGAATCAGACGATCTATCCTACACGACAGCAACATGGTCCAATATATAAACGCAAAGATTTTGATAGCTGCAAATGATTCTTCGTCAACAACGACATAGACGAAAAGGATTCTAGCCAAACCGAAGCGTGTATAAGATCGACGTCAGAAATACATTATTTTGGAAATTAATGGCAAAGCTAAAGCTGTCTCCAAACAAAGATTTTCCACGGCCGATGTTGATCCAAATGACCCGCAGTTCCGCGATGTTGACTGACGCCCGACATCTCACTAACAACCGAGCCAATTGACGCCGTCACGCCGACGCGAGATATGGGGGAACCAGAATCAGTGTCGACAGAGCCAACGTCAGTGTTTACTCGTTACGGCAGAGCCAAAACATCTCCTGCAAGTTTAGCCCTCTTCATTGTGTACTATTTTTCCTACGCGGGGGTGTATGTATCACGCAGCTCCACGATTTACAACCCAACGATGTGCAATGTTGACCAATATGGTGCTCTCTTTGGGTCTTAAGGGAATTACGGAAACGTTGGTATAAAACCAATATTTCTGACTATGAGGCTAAGATTGTTTTTATTAACAATCTTTCACAAGCATTAAAACTATTCGCCAAACAGCTTCCCAACATTCTCTCTATAGATGACTTATTTGAGAGATGTGAGTTAGAATATAGGGTTTTGGAACCTGAGCTGAATCCGTCATCCTTTTGTTCACCCCAGCAAGATGATAGGCTATCCTCTTTAGAGAGGACAGTAGCGAATATGGCTAAAGGTCTAGAAGGATTGGCCATAACGAAATCCGAGCTAAATCAAGTGAATGCTCGACCCAAATACATGACTAAACCTAATTATAACGGTAGGCGGCGATCAAGTTCCCCGCAATCCTTTAACAGATATGCCCCAAAGAACTAGTGCTTTAATTACCAGAAGTTTTTTATTCATGCCAAGTCTGTCTTTGTCGTTCCGAAGAATTTCCGAATGAGGACAACAGAACACAGGCGCAAGGGTACATCATGATCGGGAAAAGTCTGGCGCCACAGGGAAGAAACCAATTACAATTCGACATTCCTGTCGACTCTTTTCGTCCACGCCGAATCTGTCACATAGAGAGCCAAACGGACAACGCCGGTCGCAATCACTAGCCTACATATTTGCATGACCCAGCCAAACAGCCCAACGAACTTCGACTCTTTTCGTCCACGTCGCATTTGCCAACGAAATTCTGTACCTTCTTGATTTCAGAACCGGCGAATAATTCATCGTAGACACAGGTGCAGCAGTCTCAGTTCTCAAGGGTGATTCAATGGCTGATATGTTGCTAGGCGTTCTTCTCGCAACAGCTACAGGCGAGCCCATACCTACTTATGGCTGCCGGTATCGCACACCCAACATAGGCCTACGGCGAGAATTTTCGCACAATTTCATCATTGGCAAGGTCTTACACAATATATTAGGCCGTGATTTCCTTTTGAAATTTCGGCTCATGTTTGATCTTGCCAATCAAAAGATCATCGACACCTCCACCGGACTTGAGCAAAGTTTTTGGACACTTGCCTTCGAGCGTTTGGAGTAACAGGTCATTCAGCCAACCCCAGTGCATCATTCAGCATAAATATCAGCAGCTCTTCGAAAATACAAGTTGCTTTTTGATCTTAACAAGTCAGAGCTACGAGTCTCTAATACGATGCACCACATCGTCACAGAAGCACAATCTCTTGCACTCAAGAAGCGACCACTAGCCCCTGCTAAACTGAAAGCTGCCCAAAAGGAATTCTCAAGGCTTTTGGAAGAGAGAATCATCAGACCATCGAAATGTTCATGGGCGTTACCACTGGACTTAATCTCCAATTCAAACGGATCGTAAAGAGCCTGTGATGATAACCGTAAGCTAAATTCTGTGACAAACTCTGATGCATATCCTATTCCAAATATTAACACCTTACTTGAAAAACTCTACGGCAGCAATTTCTACTCAGTGATTGACCCTAGACAAGCCTAACATCAAATCCCTGTAGCACTAGAGGATATTGAAAAGACTGCAGTCATCAATCCATTTGGCCTTTTTGAATATATTTACATGCCTTTTGGACTTAAATGTGCTACACAGACATTTCAAAGATTTATGGACAGCATACTTCGCGACGACTCTGCTTATTGTATGTCATATCTCGATGGCATAATGGTATACAGTCCAGACTTAAAATCTCATGCCAAGTATCTTCGAAATGTCCTCCCACGCTTATACAACCACGGACTCAAGATCAGCTTTGACAATACGCAGATTGCAACTACATCCGTGGACTTCTTAGGGCATCGTATCACGCCACAAGATATTCAAACTTTGCTGTCAAAGGCGAATTTAATCAGGAATATCAAATCACCGAAGACTGTTAGCGAGTTGCAGAAAATTCTAGGAGTACTAAACTACTATCTCAACTTCCTTTCGGGCCTTTCAATACAACTTTATTCTTTGTGCAGGCACCTGCGGACTTAGCAAGAATTACATCATTACTTGATCATCCGAAGACGAAGAATTACTTCGACTCGCCATCAAGTCGTTGGCAAATGCCTGAATGCTAACGCATCCAGATTTTCAACGACCATTTCTACTTACGACAGATGCTTCTGAATTCGCTATTGGAGCCACTTTGGATCAAGAGATCGACGGAGATTGGAAGTCTATCTGTTTCTAATTGCGTACTCTTAAACCAATAGAAACGAGATACGACACTTTCTGCCGAGAACTCGTTGCCATCCACAATGCAGTGCGCCATTTTATCAGCATCATTGGCTGTTGCCGATTTGTTGTTTTTACAGATCATGCATCATTATTTAGCGCAATTCGAAACGCAACTTCAACTATCGCCAAGTACCCTTGCAGAGTGAAAAGACAGCTTTCACGTCTAACCGAATGGCAATTTGACATCTTTCAGGTCTAGGGCGAACAAAACTTCATTGCAGATGCCCTTTCCAGGCCAGACGTCTCGCTACAACCACCTTGGCCGTTGCCATTCTCTGTCAACTTCGTGACACTCAGTGAGCCTGCACTAACGCCATCCCTCCTGCGAACGGAACAGCGCGGTGACATTCACATTCAAAGATCAATAGCCTGTCACCCAACCAAGTTCACATGTCGTCTCTGGGAAGGCTTACCAAGTGTTTACTTCGCTGGTACGCATGCCCAACAAGCCAGTTCTTCCGACCAGCCTTCATAGAAACGTTTTCGACTCAATTCACTCAAATTCTTATCCAGAAAGCCAAGCGACTATGCGACTTTTCACAGATCGTTTCTGGGGTCACAGACTTAGGCAGAACGCTAAACTGTGGGTCTCTGAGTGTGCCATTTACCAGAAAAACAAGATCACAGGGCACACTCGTTCTAAGTTGCAACATTTCCAAACAAATTCTCGCCTAGCCATTGTCCACATCGACATAGTTCATCTGACAAAGGTTCAAGGTTTCAGCTACCTTCTAACTATGATCGATAGATTTACACGGTGGCCTGTGGCATTACCTCTTGGCACCATTTCTGCAGACGAAGTAACTAACGGTTTTACCTCTGCATGGATATCCAATTATGGTGTTCCCAATGAGGTCATCACGGACAGAGGCACTTGCTTCTCATCTGATCGTTTCAAAACCACCTTGCGGTACATGGGATGCACCTTACGCCAGATGACTGCCTACCATCCCCAAGCTAACGGTATGGTAGAGAGAATGCATAGGGAACTCAAAGCTTCTTTAGCATCCTCGTCCATTAATGGCAACTGAGTCGATGTACTACCATTAGTTCTGCTTGACATGCGTTCTCATACTCGTGAATCCATTAAAACATCTGCGTCACAACTCATGTATGGCATGGACCTACACCTGCCTAGTCAGCTCCTACGTCTACTACCCGCACAGGATGACCCACAAGACGAAGCTACCCACCTTCGACTTCATTTCGGTAACATGTCTGAACAGCAGCCAAGACATACACCGACATCAGTTAGCATAGACAGGTTGAAACTGTTTATCGAACCGCCTGATCCTGCGAGTGTTCAACAGTCTACACACGTATCAGGCTGCGTCTGCCCACAATCTCAATAGCCTGCTTTGCATAACGCGTAATTGATATTTTTTAACATTAACTTTTCGTTATTCTACGTATCAAAATTTTTTAACCTTACGTTATTTTTCGCATTTATCTCACGTGGCATAACCAGCTGTTCTTAGCTAACAATTGTGGAGCATTTTTTACAGTTCTTTGGTATTATTCCATCTCTGAGGCAATGTTCGTGTACATATTATTTTATGCAGTTACCTTTGATTTTATGTATATATTTTTATATTAAAATGTATGTCTCACACCTGACATTACACTGCCTATTTTGGTATGACCAGCTACTTGGAGCTAAAGCTTTCATGTAGCAACACTAAGTAGTTATCAGCTTCATATCATGGTACAGGCCACTTTTAATGCATATCTCAACTTCATCAATTGCACAAAGACCACTCTACAAATGTCATGACCACAACGTCGAGCACTCTAGCTCCTTTGGTCGTATACAGACGCATTGACGACGATCTAGCCTGCATAGGTTTTAACTTAAACCTAGCAAATGCAGAGGCGATTTACCTCGAAATCTTCACGCTGCGGCTCCCAAATCTTACACTGCTCTATTTTGCCACACGCGGTATGACCGACCACTATAGCTAACAATTTGTGTAGCATTTCCTAGTGGTCACTTGGCATCATATCATAGTTGAAGCAACCAACAAGCATACTTAAGCCCAGCATTTATGGTGCATTATTTTTTGCTTAACTTGGTTCAAACTCTGTCATGCATTTCTTATCTAGCCTTGCAGAGAGGAATTTTTTTCTTTTTCTCAGAGAGAAAAGTGTTGTAACGACACAAATAAATTACCGACATATTGCGTAAATTAAATACAATTTGATTTACGCTGCACCAATGAGAAAAAAGCGGAACTTTCCGTTAACCAATAGTGTGCAAGTCGACATATATTACTATGGCATGGCTATTTAAGCACGGTAAATTTGCCATGCAGTTCAGTTGTCGCGTTTGCCTTCTGCTTTGCGTTACGTGTGCGTGCTGGCGGCTGTCATTACATACGCTGGTTATTGGATTGTCTTCATCAACAATTGGCAACATCGTGTTGGTGTACAACCAGCGAGACGAGCCAATTTATGCAGAACTTCAACGACGTTTCCACATCGAGATTACAGCGCAACAACAGAAGGAACCACAGCCAAAGTCAACCCAAGGCTCTAGGACGTCTTCACACTCACAGAACTTCTCGCCATCTGCCGGAGAACGCACGACCGGCCCTGATATGGGCCCCCTAACAATACATACCTC
>JAQBSW010014283.1:0-11990 GCA_029291075.1 Eudiplozoon nipponicum
GACGTTACAAACTCGGTTAAGGTGCTCTGAATAGAGATTAGTTACTGATATGGGGCCCTTAAGAGGGCCGGGTAATGCGTTCTCTTGTAGTCTTCAGCGTTGAAGATGTCCTAGAGCCTTGGGTGGACTCTGGTTGATTTGTTGCTCCCGTGGTTGAGCTGTGATCGCGTTGTGGATGGTGTCCTGCAGGTCCTGCACTCAATTGGCTCGTCTCTCCGGTATCACGCAACAAGATGAGTAAGGTATTGACAGCCGACAGAGCGCACACGCATTGACAGCCGACAGAACGCACACGCGTGAAGCAGGTAGAAGGCAAATGCCACAACTGACTTGCATGGTAAATTACCGTGCTTAAATAGCATGCAATATGTGTACTTGCATACTATTGGTTAAACGTGGTTAGACGTGGTTAAACGGCAA
The DNA here is from genome assembly GCA_029291075.1 of Eudiplozoon nipponicum. Taxonomy (NCBI): domain Eukaryota; kingdom Metazoa; phylum Platyhelminthes; class Monogenea; order Mazocraeidea; family Diplozoidae; genus Eudiplozoon; species Eudiplozoon nipponicum. The sequence goes on from JAQBSW010014283.1 coordinate 421, forward strand.
TTTGCTTTTTTCTCATTGGTGCAACGTAAATAAATTTGAATTTAATTTACGCAATATGTCGGCGATTGATTTGTGTCGTTACAACACTTTCCTCTCTGAAAAAAAAGAAAAAAAATATTCCTCTCTGCGAGGCTAGATAAGAAATGCATGACAGAGTTCGAACCAAGTTAAGCAAAAATATGATGAACCATAAGTGCTGGGCTTAAATATGCTTGTTGGTTGCTTCAACAATGATATGATGCCAGGTAACCACTAGGAATTGCTACACAAATTGTTAGCTCTAGTGGACGGTCATAGCACGTGAGGCAAAAATAGAGCAGTGTAAGTTCTTTGGAGCCGCAGCGTGAAGATTTCGAGGTAAATCGCCTCTGAATTTGCCAGGTTTAAGTTAAAAACCCAAGCAAGTTGGATCGTTGTCAATGTGTTTGTATACGACCAAAGGAGCTAGAGTGCTCGACGTTGTAGTCATGACATTTGTAGAGTGGTCTTTGTGAAATAGATAAAGTTGAGATATGCATTGAAAGTGGCCTGTACCATGATATGAAGTTGATCACTACTTAGTGTTGCTACACGAAAGCGTTAGCTCTAAGTAGCTGGTCATACCAAAATAGGCAGTGTAATGTCATGTGTGAGAAATACATTATAATGTAAAATATATATACATTAAAATCAAAGGTAATTGCATAAAATATGTACACGAACATTGCCTCAGAGATGGCATAATACCAAAGAACTGTTCAAAAATGCTACACAATTGTTAGCTAAGAACAGGTGGTTATGCCACGTGAGACAATTACTAAAAATTAACGTAAAGTTAAAAAAAAATTTATAGTTAAATGTTAATGTTTAAAAAAATTAATTACGCGTTATACAAAGCAGGTTGAGATTGGGGGCAGACGGAGCCTGAGACGTGTGTAGAAGGTTGAACGCTCTCAGGATCAGGTGGTTCGATAAACGGTTTTAACCCGTCTATGCTTACTGATGTCGGTGTAGCGCCTTGCATAATGATGAAGTATTTTGGCTGTCTGAGTAAAATCGGGTAAGGACCGCGATACTTGGGTTGTAGTGGTGCAACAGCATTATTGTTGCGAACGAGTACTCTCTTGCAGCTGTGGAGCTGTGGGTGAACGAAGACTGGACGAGGCGTGTGTCTCGGCTGCTGTTCGGACATGTTACCGAAATGAAGTCGAAGGCGGGAAGCTTCGTTTTGTGGGTCATCTTGTGCCGGTAGTAGACGTGGGAGCTGACTAGGCAGGCGTAGATCCATGCCATACAAGAGTTGTGACGCAGACGTTTTAATGGATTCTCGAGTACGAGAACGCATGGCCAGCAGAACTAAAGGTAGTGCATCGACCCAGTTGCCATTAATGGACGAGGATGCTAAAGCTGCTTTGAGTTCCCTATGCATTCTCTCTACCATGCCATTAGCTTGGGGATGGTAGGCAGTCGTCTGGCGTAAGATGCATCCCATGTACCGCAAGGTGGTTTTGAAACGATCAGATGAGAAGCAAGTGCCTCTGTCCGTGATGACCTCATTGGGAACACCATAATTGGATATCCATGCAGAGATAAAACCGTTAGTTACTTCGTCTGCAGAAATGGTGCCTAAGAGGTAATGCCGCAGGCCACCGTGTAAATCTATCGATCATAGTTAGAAGGTAGCTGAAACCTTGAACCTTTGTCAGATGAACTATGTCGATGTGGACGATGGCTAGGCGAGAAGTAGACCGAAAAATTTGCAACCTAGAACGAGTGTGTCGTGTGATCTTGTTTTTCTGACAAATTGCACACTCTGAGACCCATCGTTTAACATTCTGCCTAAGTCTGTGACCCCAGAAACGATCTGTAAGAAGTCGGACAGTCGCTTGGCTTCCTGGGTGAGAAATTGAGTGAATTGAATCGAAAACCTTCCTCTGAAGGCTGGTCGGCAGAACTGGCTTGTTGGGCTGCGTACCCGTGAAGTAAACAATTGGTAAGCCTTTCCACAGACGGCATATGAACTTGGTTGGGTGACGGGCTATTGATCTTTGAATATGAATGTCACCGCGTTGTTCAGTTCGCAGGAGAGTTGGCGTTAGTGCAGGTTCACTGAGTGCCACGGAGTTGACAGTGAATGGTGACGGTGAAGGTGGTTGTAGAGAGACGTCTGGCCTAGACAGGGCATCTGCAATGAAGTTCTGTTTGCCCTTGACGTGAAAGACGTCAAATTGCCATTCGCTTAGACGAGAAAGCTGTCTTTCCACTCTGGCAGGGTACTTGGCGATAGATGAAGTTGCGTTTCGAAGTGCGCTAACTAGTGGTGCATGATCTGTGAAAACAACAAATCTGCTACTGCCAATGATGCTGATAAATGGCGCACTGCGTCGTGGATGGCGAGAAGTTCTCGGCCGAAAGTGTCGTACCTCGTTTCTACTGGTTGGAGAGTACGCGAGTAGAAACTGATAGGCTTCCGAACTCCGTCGATCTCTTGTTCCAAAGTGGCTCCAATAGCGAATTCAGAAGCATCTGTCGTGAGTAGAAATGGCTTTTCGAAATCTGGATGCGTTAGCATTGTGGCATTTGCTAACGAGTTGATGGCAAGTCGAAGTAATTCCTCGTCTTCGGATGACCAAGCAATGATGGAATTCTTGCTAAGTCCTTTTCGGTTCCGCAGGTGCCTGCACAAAGGATAAAGTTGTTTTGAAAGGCCTGGAAGAAATTTGCGATAATAGTTTAGTACTCCCAGGATTTTCTGCAAATCGCTCAAAGTCTTTGGTGACTTGATATTCTTGATTGAATTCGTCTTTGACGGCAACGGTTGAATACCTTGGGCCGTGATACGATGCCCTAAGAAGTCGACGGATGAAGTTGCAATCTGCGTCTTGTCACAGTTGATCTTGAGTCCGTGGTTGGATAAGCGCGAGAGGACATTTCGTAGATGTTTCGCATGAGATTCTAGATCTGGACTGAATACCATAATGTCATCGAGATATGACATACAATAAGCAGAGTCGTCGCGAAGTATGTTGTCCATGAATCTTTGAAATGTCTGTGTAGCACACTTAAGTCCAAAAGGCATGTAAAGGTATTCGAAAAGGCCAAATGGAGTGATGACAGCAGTTTTCTCGATATCCTCTGGTGCTACCGGGATGTGATGGTAGGCTTGTCTAAGGTCAATCACTGAGAAGAAATTGCTGCCGTTGAGTTTTTCAAGTAATGTGTTGATATTTGGAATAGGATATGCATCAGATTTTGTCACTGAATTTAGCTTACGGTAGTCTCCACAGGCTCTGTACGATCCGTTTGATTTTGAGACTAAGTGCAGTGGTGACGCCCATGAACTTTCGATGGTCTGATGATTCCCTCTTCCAAAAGCCTTGAGAATTCTTCTTGGGCAGCTTTCAGCTTAGCAGGAGCCAGTGGTCGCTTCTTGAGTGCAATAGGTTGTCCTTCTGTGACGATATGATGCATCGTGTTGGAGACTCGCAGATCGGATTTGTTAAGATCGAAAAGCGATTTGTATTTTCGAAGAGCTGCTGATATCTCTGCTGAATGATGCACTGGGGTTGGCTGAATGACCTGTAACTCCAAACGCTCGGAGGCAAGTGTCCAAAAGCTTTGTTCAAGTCCGGTGGAGGGGTCGATGATCTTTTGATTGGCAAGATCAACAATGAGCCGAAATTTTAGAAGGAAATCAAGGCCTATTATATTATGTGAGACCTTGGCAATGATGAAGTTGTGGGAAAATTCACGTCGTAGACCCATGTTGAGTGTGCGGTATTGGCAGCCATAAGTTGGTATGGGCTCGCCTGTAGCTGTTGCGAGAAGAACGCCTAGCGACATCTCGGCCATTGAATCACCTTTGAGAACTGAGACTGCCGCACCTGTGTCTACGATGTACTCTTCGCCAGTTTTGAAATCAAGAAGGTGCAGAAGTTCGTTTGGCTGTTTGGCCGGGTCATGCAAACAAGTAGGCTGGTGATAGCGACCGGCATTGTCTGTTTGGTTCTCTATGTGAAAAATTCGGCGTGGACGAAAAGAGTCGACAGGGATGTCGGATTGTAGTTGGCTTCTTCCCTGTAGCGCCGTTGATGCTGTTGATGTGCAGAAAGTACGGTCTTCTACTTCCTGCGCCAGACGTTTCCCGATACTGATGCACCCTTGTGCCTGCGGTCTGTTGTCCTCTCCGTCAGCTGTGGAAATTGACACTCATTCGGAAATTCTTCGGAACGACAAAGACAAACTTGGCAAGCATAAAAACTTCTGGTGGTTATAACACCAGTTCTTTGGAGCATATTTATTAAATGATTGCGGAGATCTCGATCGCCGCCTACCATTATAATTTGACTTGGAAACGAATTTTGGTCGAGCATTCACATGATTTATCTCCGATTTGGTAATGGCCAATCCTTCTAGAACTTTGGCCATGTTCGCCACTGTTCTCTCTAAGGAGGAGATTCTATCATCTTGCGGGGGTGAAGAAAAGGATGATGGATTCACTTTGGGTTCCAAAACCCTATATTCTAACTCACATCTCTCAGATAAGTCATCTATAGAGAGAGTGTTGGGGAGCTGTCTGGCAAAGAGTTTTAATGTTTGGGGAAGATTGTTAATAAAAACAACCTTAGCCTCATGGTCAGAAATGTTGGTTTTATACCAACGTTTCCGTAATTCCCTCAGTATTTCTATGGGGCCAAGATTTGGCATATCTAACTGTGCATATTTGTTTATTATCTGCTCAGTTTCCGTGGGTCCAAGCAAGGATTCTACCTCGTTTTGTAGGCCCAAAATGGGATTAGGTAGCTTCCTAATGGCCTCAAGCTTAGGATAAATCCGTCGCTGCAATTCAGAAGGTAGTTTAGCAAAAACCTTTGACAGTTTTTGATGACTGTCATAATCAGGAAACGGGGAGAAAGCGGAGTCTACGCGCATAAAAAATAACTCACTATCTCCATCCCAAACAGGAACATCAATATCTAAAATTGGACCTGACATTTTAACAATCTTACGGGATCTTAAAAGCATAAATTTATAAGCAATATGAAAATGTATATATAAATGTATAAATATATAACGAAACGCTTACCCACAAACAGCTTCCACTGTTGCTTGATATTGTCCAGTACAAAAGGAAAAAACGAACAGAGGCCCCGATGGCCTTTGATGACAATGTATTATTATTTCAAGCAGCACAGAACAGCGTCACTCCTTCCAAGAAATTGAAATTGATCCCACAAACAGCTTCCGCTGTTGCTTGATATTGTCCAGTACAAAAGGAAAAAAAACGAACAGAGGCCCCGATGGCCTTTGATGACAATGTATTATTATTTCAACACAGAACAGCGTCACTCCTTCCAAAAATTGAAATTGTCCTGTAGGGAAGACGAACAGAGGCCCCGTTGGCCTTTAGTGCCAATGAATTATTATTTTCAACAGCAAGAATAACACACTGCTTCCAAAATTTGAAATTTTCCTTTAGGGAAGACGAACAGAGGCCCCGTTGGCCTTTAGTGCCAATGAATTATTATTTTCAACAGCAAGAATAACACACTGCTTCCAAAATTTGAAATTTTCCTTTAGGGAAGAAGAACACCACAAATTCACGAATATATACCCAACAAAAATTCCCAGAAAAAAAAACCAGGATCAGGGTAAAGAAAACGCAAATGTTAGTCGATTTATCCCAAACAAATGAAGAAGAAAGTCAATTTATTTATACCCAAAAAAAATCAGATAAATAATCAATATCCTGGCGCGGTCGCCAATTTTGTAAACGCCCCGGCTTCAAGTAAATGCCGTACGACGTTACAAACTCGGTTAAGGTGCTCTGAATAGAGATTAGTTACTGATATGGGGGCCCTTAAGAGGGCCGGGTAATGCGTTCTCTTTAAGTCTTCAGCGTTGAAGATGTCCTAGAGCCTTGGGTGGACTCTGGTTGATTTGTTGCTCCCGTGGTTGAGCTGTGATCGCGTTGTGGATGGTGTCCTGCAGGTCCTGCACTCAATTGGCTCGTCTCTCCGGTATCACGCAACAAGATGAGTAAGGTATTGACAGCCGACAGAGCGCACACGCATTGACAGCCGACAGAACGCACACGCGTGAAGCAGGTAGAAGGCAAATGCCACAACTGACTTGCATGGTAAATTACCGTGCTTAAATAGCATGCAATATGTGTACTTGCATACTATTGGTTAAACGTGGTTAGACGTGGTTAAACGGCAATTTGCTTTTTTCTCATTGGTGCAACGTAAATAAATTTGAATTTAATTTACGCAATATGTATCCGAATATTTTTAGATTACTTAGATACTATTTACATAATCGAAGAATGAGTATTCAAGTAAACGATTTGATATCTAAATCGAAAAGGGTAACAAGTGGAGTTCCACAGAGATCAAGTTTTGGGCCAATTTTATTTAAAATTGTATTTCCACATTTGGAAACTAAGATCATTAACAGTCGAGTTTGTGAATTTGCTGATGATTTGTAAATAATCTTTCCAATTGATCCAAATAATGTCGAATTCTCCAAAAATAATGTGACACTAGATTTGTATGATTTAAGTAGATATTTGTTAACACTAGGGCTGAGAATAAACAGTAAAAAGACGAGAGCTTTAAAAATAGGTAACAGAACAGAATTTAATTATGTTTATTTTCATGATGCTGAGATTAATGATGTTTTTGAGATTAAACTTATGCAAGAAATTAAGGATTTAGGCATAACTATTCATTGTACGGCTTCTGCTGAGAGACATATTGAAAGGATAGTAGGCAGTGCCAAGAACAGATGGGCATTTATAAATAGAAATATTATATCGCATGAAATAAAATTTAAAATTTTTATAATATGGATTAGACCGATACTAGAATATGCTGCCGCTACATGGAATCCCTTAACAAAGGGTTTGTCTAATAAGATAGAAGCTGTACAAAGAAAAGTTGTGAAACAAATTAGTCCTATCTCCTGCACTATATACGCCACTAGATTACAGTTTGTATCACTGCATCCTTTATGGTTTCGGAGAATGTGCTATTGCATAAAAGCTTTCCATTCGAACCAGTGGTCTGGTGCCTATATGAATCCCATAAGAAAGAGTCATGAAATTGGAACTAGATCTGGTCATTTTGCAATATCTCCACCATTGGTGGGGAATGTTGCGGGCAAGCTATTCTCTTTTTCAAAAATTTACAAAATTTACAATCAATTGCCAAAGGGGCTTAGAGAAACGCCTCCAACTAAAATGTCTTTTAAATTTTTATCTACCGAACTAGAAAAAGTGTTTAATCCTGCTGATATTTTTAATTTTGATTATGATAATACTTTCTCATGGTTAAATAAAAGACAGGATTAATTGTTTTTCAGCAACATAATTTCCTGAGATTCTATCTTCAAATTTTGTATTATTAAAACTGAAATGTTATGCATTATATCATCTTGTTAATCAACAATGCACACAATCAATTATTAGTCATGGTTCTCTTTTTTTTTACAAATGTTATACTCGAATTATAACTTAAATTTTCCTAATTTTGATGAAGAATCTATCACTGTTTACAGCTGAACTTTCTGATGCTGATAAATTGTACAGTACAACTAATTGCACATATATATGTGATGTGATATCTTTTTATATTGTACATTTTCTAATTTTATTATTTGATGGAACATGTGTGGTTTGAATCCAAAGAAAGATATTCTATGTATTAGGTTTTGCGAACCTAGTAACAAATTAGTTCAGTTGTGACCAGAAGGATAAACCAAAGGCAGCATGAACGGAAAGTATAATCTCATGCACATTCGTTTCGTGCTTACTGGCGACTCATCAGTAGGAGCCGGTATTACGCCCTTTAACCACTATATATTTGGTAGAAGAATGTGGAATAATAGGACGGTACAATCTCCTAGACGAATGTGTAAACCTGTAATAGTGAAGCTAACATAATCTGAAGTCAACGACAATGCGACTTCAATGCTAACTCACACTATATAATATATATACCGAGTCTGTAAAGGATACTAACACTATGGCTATTGTGTTAGTAACTGATACCTTTTTTGAAATCGATGAGTACCGGATACTAACACTATGGTTTCCGAGTCGGTACATGATACCAACCTGATGGATATAAATTTATGCTAAAGTTCACCCAAATTGAGAATTACAACAATTTCCGAACACCTGTTACTCCAGTTAAACCATACACTCTGGCCTTCATCGATATCAGTTATCACATTTCGCGGTAAGCATGACATCATTCAATTCAATATATTACAGTTAAATACTGTTTGTTGCGAAGAACTAATATATATGCAAGTATGTATTAGGTTTTGCGAACCTAGTAACAAATTAGTTCAGTTGTGACCAGAAGGATAAACCAAAGGCAGCATGAACGGAAAGTATAATCTCATGCACATTCGTTTCGTGCTTACTGGCGACTCATCAGTAGGAGCCGGTATTACGCCCTTTAACCACTATATATTTGGTAGAAGAATGTGGAATAATAGGACGGTACAATCTCCTAGACGAATGTGTAAACCTGTAATAGTGAAGCTAACATAATCTGAAGTCAACGACAATACGACTTCAATGCTAACTCACACTATATAATATATATACCGAGTCTGTAAAGGATACTAACACTATGGCTATTGTGTTAGTAACTGATACCTTTTTTGAAATCGATGAGTACCGGATACTAACACTATGGTTTCCGAGTCGGTACATGATACCAACCTGATGGATATCAATTTATGCTAAAGTTCACCCAAATTGAGAATTACAACAATTTCCGAACACCTGTTACTCCAGTTAAACCATACACTCTGGCCTTCATCGATATCAGTTATCACATTTCGCGGTAAGCATGACATCATTCAATTCAATATATTACAGTTAAATACTGTTTGTTGCGAAGAACTAATATATATGCAAGTATGTATTAGGTTTTGCGAACCTAGTAACAAATTAGTTCAGTTGTGACCAGAAGGATAAACCAAAGGCAGCATGAACGGAAAGTATAATCTCATGCACATTCGTTTCGTGCTTACTGGCGACTCATCAGTAGGAGCCGGTATTACGCCCTTTAACCACTATATATTTGGTAGAAGAATGTGGAATAATAGGACGGTACAATCTCCTAGACGAATGTGTAAACCTGTAATAGTGAAGCTAACATAATCTAAAGTCAACGACAATGCGACTTCAATGCTAACTCACACTATATAATATATATACCGAGTCTGTAAAGGATACTAACACTATGGCTATTGTGTTAGTAACTGATACCTTTTTTGAAATCGATGAGTACCGGATACTAACACTATGGTTTCCGAGTCGGTACATGATACCAACCTGATGGATATAAATTTATGCTAAAGTTCACCCAAATTGAGAATTACAACAATTTCCGAACACCTGTTACTCCAGTTAAACCATACACTCTGGCCTTCATCGATATCAGTTATCACATTTCGCGGTAAGCATGACATCATTCAATTCAATATATTACAGTTAAATACTGTTTGTTGCGAAGAACTAATATATATGCAAGTATGTATTAGGTTTTGCGAACCTAGTAACAAATTAGTTCAGTTGTGACCAGAAGGATAAACCAAAGGCAGCATGAACGGAAAGTATAATCTCATGCACATTCGTTTCGTGCTTACTGGCGACTCATCAGTAGGAGCCGGTATTACGCCCTTTAACCACTATATATTTGGTAGAAGAATGTGGAATAATAGGACGGTACAATCTCCTAGACGAATGTGTAAACCTGTAATAGTGAAGCTAACATAATCTAAAGTCAACGACAATGCGACTTCAATGCTAACTCACACTATATAATATATATACCGAGTCTGTAAAGGATACTAACACTATGGCTATTGTGTTAGTAACTGATACCTTTTTTGAAATCGATGAGTACCGGATACTAACACTATGGTTTCCGAGTCGGTACATGATACCAACCTGATGGATATCAATTTATGCTAAAGTTCACCCAAATTGAGAATTACAACAATTTCCGAACACCTGTTACTCCAGTTAAACCATACACTCTGGCCTTCATCGATATCAGTTATCACATTTCGCGGTAAGCATGACATCATTCAATTCAATATATTACAGTTAAATACTGTTTGTTGCGAAGAACTAATATATATGCAAGTATGTATTAGGTTTTGCGAACCTAGTAACAAATTAGTTCAGTTGTGACCAGAAGGATAAACCAAAGGCAGCATGAACGGAAAGTATAATCTCATGCACATTCGTTTCGTGCTTACTGGCGACTCATCAGTAGGAGCCGGTATTACGCCCTTTAACCACTATATATTTGGTAGAAGAATGTGGAATAATAGGACGGTACAATCTCCTAGACGAATGTGTAAACCTGTAATAGTGAAGCTAACATAATCTAAAGTCAACGACAATGCGACTTCAATGCTAACTCACACTATATAATATATATACCGAGTCTGTAAAGGATACTAACACTATGGCTATTGTGTTAGTAACTGATACCTTTTTTGAAATCGATGAGTACCGGATACTAACACTATGGTTTCCGAGTCGGTACATGATACCAACCTGATGGATATCAATTTATGCTAAAGTTCACCCAAATTGAGAATTACAACAATTTCCGAACACCTGTTACTCCAGTTAAACCATACACTCTGGCCTTCATCGATATCAGTTATCACATTTCGCGGTAAGCATGACATCATTCAATTCAATATATTACAGTTAAATACTGTTTGTTGCGAAGAACTAATATATATGCAAGTATGTATTAGGTTTTGCGAACCTAGTAACAAATTAGTTCAGTTGTGACCAGAAGGATAAACCAAAGGCAGCATGAACGGAAAGTATAATCTCATGCACATTCGTTTCGTGCTTACTGGCGACTCATCAGTAGGAGCCGGTATTACGCCCTTTAACCACTATATATTTGGTAGAAGAATGTGGAATAATAGGACGGTACAATCTCCTAGACGAATGTGTAAACCTGTAATAGTGAAGCTAACATAATCTAAAGTCAACGACAATGCGACTTCAATGCTAACTCACACTATATAATATATATACCGAGTCTGTAAAGGATACTAACACTATGGCTATTGTGTTAGTAACTGATACCTTTTTTGAAATCGATGAGTACCGGATACTAACACTATGGTTTCCGAGTCGGTACATGATACCAACCTGATGGATATAAATTTATGCTAAAGTTCACCCAAATTGAGAATTACAACAATTTCCGAACACCTGTTACTCCAGTTAAACCATACACTCTGGCCTTCATCGATATCAGTTATCACATTTCGCGGTAAGCATGACATCATTCAATTCAATATATTACAGTTAAATACTGTTTGTTGCGAAGAACTAATATATATGCAAGTATGTATTAGGTTTTGCGAACCTAGTAACAAATTAGTTCAGTTGTGACCAGAAGGATAAACCAAAGGCAGCATGAACGGAAAGTATAATCTCATGCACATTCGTTTCGTGCTTACTGGCGACTCATCAGTAGGAGCCGGTATTACGCCCTTTAACCACTATATATTTGGTAGAAGAATGTGGA
>JAQBSW010014284.1:0-11986 GCA_029291075.1 Eudiplozoon nipponicum
ACTGGAAGTGTTTATACTCACATTTAATTTCAAAACAGCCATTAATTGTATTTTTCGACGACTATTACAAACAGTGAAGTTGCATTTAAAAAATTTAAATACAAGTTTTGAATTAAAGCAGAAATTTTGTTTTAATTAGACGTAAACTTTTTTAAAAAATTTTGAAAAAGTTAAAAATTCAAAAAAAGAATTCCAAATTAAAAGGAAACTATATAGATATCAAAATTAATTATGCAAGTGCTATATTATAATGTGGCTTCAGAATAAGTTCAATTAAATATTATTGATGTTCAATAACATTTTGATAGAGCTACAATTTCTTTTAGATCCAATCATACCACACTCCTTACTTTTTAATTTTTTCTAGAAATAAATTGGCATTGTCGATTTCTCAAACATCTATAGGAAGACATGCCTCATAGACTTCTCCGATTTGACTCGTAACAAATTCGCTTGCTACGAGGAAACTCTTATATATTATTGATAAATTTGACGTGAACATATTTAGATTCTACCTAAACCTGGTGAATTAGAAACCTGGCAATAGGTTTAGCATAAATCTGACTGGAAATATTTTGTCAATAAGATTAAAATCTAAAGTGTTCAAGAGTTTAAATAAAAATATTGACTGAAATTCAGAAGTAGAATAAACATCATTAAATATGAGAAAGCGTTACTAGCCGATTTAGCTTTAAAAATTTAAAATCTTATTCATATGTATCTGAGACATCAAACGAACGAAGGTATTAATCAGACTCTTCAGACTGATCATACTATCGTAATGACTACCAGGCACACGCATAGTACAAGAAAATCCATCTATGTCCCTTTTACACTGGTACTACTATGATAATGTAGCTAAAGTTTTACCCGGAGTGATAAAATATACAAGAAGAAAATATGAACAGAGATCTTCTTTGCTCTCGCACAACAGTGGATTCACTGAAAGCTTTTTATCAATATGGCAGAATTAGCAAAGATTCATCACTCGAACTCTGCTTTCTGCTTCTTGCCTTCTTGCCGGCATTCCCATTTAAATTTCTCCTGATAGAGTGAATTCGAGCTGCATTATTAGGTGCTTGATATCATGAATAATAAAATCTATATAAGAAACTCGAAATTATATTCTTCATTTTGCTTATACCGATCCATCGGAGATGCCTTGGAGGTCTGAAGTGTAGGTACGGTGTATTACGAAATCTCAAAAAATATTTCCTTCAGCGAAAAACCGCATGCAATGAAACGGTTGAATGCTAATGTTAATTTAAAAAAGGGCTGAAAAGAACTGGTTGAAGCTAGAAATTTTTCTGAAAACTATACTTTGCTGCCCAAATGCTGGCAAATTTTTCTGTCATCTTTGATGTGCCAGCGACATCAAAACAAACCGGCAATAGACATGATTTTAGTATTTTCAAATTTGCTGTCTAGGTAACTACATATAAAGTACCAGAATGTTTTGCGTACTTTTTTTCCGAAAACGTTTCATCAACGAATATACATCTGATAATCTTTGTAAAATCCGATCAACCACAGTTCTACTATAGACTCAGGTTGAAGAGTTAGTTAGAGGTGGTACCGGGCACCATTAAGCGTATCTTAGGTTCTAGAATCAAAACAGCATCATAAACGTAATCTACATTAGCAAGCCTGTTTCCATCATTCATCTTTGTTTCGTAAAGTTTAGCAGAACCGCTGAAAATGTTACATAAACAAAATGCATGATACTAGGATAAAGCGAACAAACGCCCATTATTCACTATAAGATGTCCACATTTGGCATAAAAATTCATAATTTTTTTCCAAACAAAATCTAGTATAGCTGAATATTTTTGATAGAGTTTCTAATGCAAATGGCGCAACTTGCTATATTAGGTGAATTGCATGCATTTATTTCGCGCTTTACATTTCAGTATGAACTCTGACGGATTGGTAAAAATAGTTCTTTTCGCTCTTCATGAACCCTTTTAAAGATGAGAGAATAAACCACAACTAATGTAATACACATTGAACTGTATTTTGATAGTGTCCAGGAGCGATAATGTCACCCTTTGGTTGATAACAACACAACGGAAACAATTCCTTTTTACAAATTGCGGCAGTTTTATGGTATTCATCTTTCTGAAAATTTATTTTTTTTAACCTAAAACCTTTCATGGCAGTGTATCGATTCTAGCGGATACTAAGCACTCATGAAACTAAACAATTTGCTACCGGTACAAAAAAATTGTTTTGATTATAATTTCAGTAACAAGATGAACTAGTTACTTGATGTAGTTTTCATTATATAGAGGATGAAACTATGTTGAAAGTACTTGGAGATATACGCATTAGAGTTTGAAGTTACACATTTCTTTAGCAAAATGGCCACTGTTAATACATCGGATCCATGCATACCAAAAAGTGTTGTTTAGCTTGTACTATGTTTCCAACCCATTATCCAAAATATGGAAAAAAATTTTATCTTCTAGCATTCCGTGTCGGGTAGAAAACTCCTTTCGAAGCATTCTAACCAAGGTGTGATCATTCTCATATTATACCATAGGTTGAATATCTTTGGTATCAGTACAAATAATAGACGATCTCTAATGTCCTATGGTGGATGGACAATCCGAGTGTTGCCTAATCTTTTTTTAATTGTATTTCAGATTTTTTATCAGGCTACCAGCCGTAGTTTCAAATGTCCAAGCAGAAGGAAACGGGCGTATGTCATTATTTCGCTCATATGAATCCCGTTTTAATGAACAGATGCAAAGACTAAATACGAGTGGTCATTTTAAGCCAAATAGAGATAAGATTCAAGCGCAAAAAATAAAACATTTATACTCGTGGCTGAACAGGCTGAGCATCTGTGGTACGACCTTGAGTTCTAAGCAGAGGACATTACTATCTGCTTTTCAGAATATTATCGATCCTAGAATAATGAGGTTACAATGCTCCAAATACAATGTATATGTCGCAAAAATATTTTCGCTAGTAACTTTATTATTAATAACAAATTGCTTTTGACTTAAAGATCAAATCGTGGAATATGGCAAATCTAGAACTATCTAAAATAGCTGTGAGACCTAAATTTCTATATTCGTAAATTCTATACCATTTGCAACGAATACCCAAACATTCTAATATGTACAACCTAATAAATATATCATACTTTATTTTCATAATTGAGTCACATAGGAACGCTGTGACAAAAATAATTAAATATATGTAGTTAATTTTAAAACTAATTTCTTGTCCAAAGGATAAAGTATTAAATTTCTGTTTAATTTGTCGTTTTCATCAAATTTGTAATCATTTTTCACCCTACCTATATGATTTAAGTTTATACGGATCAGTTATCCACAATTTAATGGAGTTCAAGCGTTGTTATATGGCGTTAGCTGAAAATTATTTTCATGTATGATACCATAATTTGTGGTTAAGTCATCCGCCAAAATATTTCTAAAATATGATATTTTTGCTAACTTCTATAGCATTTTTGATTTATGATTCATCGAAAAATAAAACGAAATCTAAAATGTTCCTTGAAAGCAAAAAATTCAGTTTCATTGGTACCGATTCCAAAGCACAAATTGTAATTTTAATAAATATTTTCCTCGGGCAGTCCAATATGAAAAAAAATTGAACTGTTTTTCCAAAATGAGGTAACTTACTATTATTATATGCAACCATTTTTTAAAGAAGGTTGTATCTATCTTCCATTGCGCCAATTTGAGACTTTAAAGTTCGCATGTACAATTAACATTTTAATGATAATCAGTTATTTGAAAAATGTTGACGCTACACCCTTAGTCCCATAACTGGCTTCTCCGTGATGTACCACTTGGACAATCTGCAAAAGTTTCTGGTTTGAAGCATGGCTTTTTAAGACATTTTCTTCGGCCATTCTAGAGTTCTCCGCATAGGAAAGAATTGCTGATCAGTGGTTGTTTATCAAATTACTAAGTCGTAAACTTTGAAACTTTAAGCACGCATTAAATTTAAGTTGTCACAAATTTTGTTAAGGATTACCTTTCCACTGCCAACATCTCCAACAACGGCAATCAATTTTTGACCACAAATATCCAAATTGAGTTTCTGTAGAGTATATGACTCAGAGTTCTACAAGTAAAATTAAGTGAAGCATAGCAAGATTTTATGTATGACTTACTAGAAGTAAGTCGATTAAGTATTTGCAAGAAACTTTCAATTCACAAATAAATAATATAAATGTATACAGATAGAAAGAAAAAAAAAATAAATTTGCGGCTCTTATATCTAGTAATTTGGCATACCTTGTAAATGACTAGAAATGTCGACTGCAAAATTTTTATACGGTCAAGAACATGAACTCTTTGCAGATTTTGCAACGCGAAATAAATTAAACATTTAAAACATCAAAAATTACGCCGATGGCTACATTAACCCATTAAATAAAATTTTTGCAAATTACAGTCAATCACATATATTGAGTCTTTAAATTGTTGCTTTTCATGTAGATAACCGAAAACAAATTCCGAAGAGTCAAAGTTGGGGTTTTCACGCAAACATGACATAGATATATTTCTTTTCATCTATATGGATTGTGGTTTCATCTTCTTTGGTCAGTTTGCCGTCATGTCCTGATAGTGACTTTAAAAGATCGAAAAGCGTCAGTATGTGTGACGGACTGTAGTTTTAAAAGAACGATAGAAGTTCTAAAATGGATTAATCAGAATCACCTGATCTGCGTTTTGACTAAATCAGGTTGAATTATAGTTCTTCAGTTACATAAAATATTTCAGTGGCCACTGGCGACCATCTCCTTCAGTTCAACTTTCATCTATAGTTTTTAAAAACGAACTAACGAAACAAGCCAGGCTTGCTGCTAAATGTCTGTAGCAGGGCTAATTCGAATAAAGTACAGCTACCTATCCTTCTGATAAGTACATTCGATAATATACCACTTTTCTATTTAGATTTGAAATGAGTAAAAAAGTAGATAAAAAATTTTCAAATAAATGTTAAAAATTTTAATTAGAGTTTTTCCGGTTATTTCTTAAAAAATTGCCTAGACTCTAAGCCTAAGAACTATGCGTTTTATAGAAATATCTTTTAGAAAAAGGAGAAACCCCGTGTTCTTTTCAACAAAAAGAAATTTTATTTTTAAATAATGTAAAAAGAATTATTTATTACAGCAGAATTGCAATTATAAATACGCCTGAACTAACATTTCATTATTTACAATATATAAATCCATTTTTATTTATTTCTAAATATGAAACAGATTTTAACGTAATGTAGTCCAAATGCGATTAACAACGAAGCAAACCCAAGGAAAGTTTAATCTAGACAAAACTGGAAAAAATGAGAAACTTATCCACAATTTACAAATCCATTTTGCACACAGTCAAACTCTAAAACAGGCGGATTTTGAGCGGTTTTCAGAGAAAAATCTTAAATATATTTCCGTATTTTGAAGTAGTAATACGCAGCACATCGTCTGTGCAGTTATAGATTAGTGAATTGTATGTGTGCCACTGAATGCCCGTTTACTGATTCCATGTTGTGGTCTTTTAATGTATACATTTTTGTAATCTCATGCCAAAATCCTTGCTTTTCTCAATTCAATCTTATATTGAATTGGTTTATCAACCTAGTTCAGATCAGGCATTAGGTGTCGCGCACCTAGTAACAAATTAGTTAAAATTATGACCTTGACGGATAAAAGAAATTCAGCATGAACGGAAGGTGCAATCTCATGTGCACATCTCGTTTCGTGCCCGCTGGCGATTCATTAGTAGGAGCCGGTACTTCGCCCTTTTCCCACTAGATATTTGGGTGAGAAATGTGGGAAAATAGAACAGTAAATTCTCTGTCGGTATTACGACCTATACCGTCCAATTTTTACACATTCCTCACAAAAATACATTGCTACCATAGGGCGTAATACATTCCTACTGATTAGTCGACAGTAAGCACGAAACGAAATGTGGAATGAGATTATACTTTCCGTTCATGCTGCCTTTGGTTTATCCTTCTACTGGTCCTGGCTTGAACTAATTTGTTTCTGGGCTCGCACAACGCCTAACACATACTTGCATTTATTTATTAGTTCTTCGCAACAAACAGTATCTGATACATATAAAGTTGTTTTCTAAAACTTTGTTTTTATAGTAAAATTTTGTTTCTATTTACAAAATATTAATAATACGTATTCGATTCGATGAAAAGATTGAAATTGCATGCTCTTCCAATGAATATATTTCTTTATTAATTACACAAAATTTCAAAAGCGAATTGGTCATTTTTTGTTTAAAAAAATGTTTTCGAATATTTAAAAACTATTTAAGATCGGATTATTTTATTAATAGTTAAACAAAACCGCAAAAGAACAAACACAAATAAATATGTTATTTGTTGCCGAGAACTAATATGTGCAAATTTATATTAGAAATCCTGAACAAATGTGTATTCAAGCAGTAATGAAGTTAACTTTATATAAAGTCTTCGAAAATGCAATTTCGAAGCCAACAGAATATATATCATATATAACGGCCGTGTAAAGGTACCAGAGCAACGGATATCTGGATAAACTAAACTTCACCAATATTGAGAGATATTGTTTGTGAATAGTTGTTTCTTCTGCAGATCCATACACCCTGGTCTTGATCAAGATGAGCTATCAGATTTCGCGAAAATCATGACGTCATTCAATAATATATACAATAATTATATAGTATTTGTTGCCTAGAACTAATATATATGCAAGTTTGTTTTAGATATTGCGCAATTAGTAACAAATTATTTTAAATAGGACTCAGAAATATTAACTAAAGTCAGTAGGACCAAAAGATCTAACCCCAAATACACATGTGCTTTGTGTTTAATGCTGACTCATCAGATTGAGCCGGTATTACTACCTATACCCACTTTATAATTGTGTGGGGATTGTAAGAAAGTTGAACGGTACAATCTCTTTTACGAATGTATAGACCTGCAGTAGTGGAGCTACTTTCATCTTAAGTCTTCGACAATGCGACTTAAAAGTCAACTCACTATATACATATATAAAGAGCCTGTCCACCCGTCCCGCATTTCTTGACGAAGTATAAAGTTTACATAGAGCATAGTAATGAGAGAACGTCAGTAAGCATGAAGCGCATGCGTAAATAGAATTATATCTTTCGTTAATGATGACACTGGCATATCTTCTGCAATGCCGGGGTTTTGCGTACGCGGGCTGTAACTTTGCACCAGCAGTTTCACAAAGATCGATCGGGCTGAGTGTGTATTCCTACCTTTCTTCCGAAGGCTTTAACATCGTACATACTAACCATTGGAAATGTGGTTCTATCCAATCTTTGTTTACTGGCTACGTTTCGGAACGCGATTTCCCATTCCATCATCAGGCCAAAGTCACATATATGCACGGGCGCAAAACTCACAGTAGCAGATTTAAACAAATGTGGTGACCTCGTTCACGAAACCGTCCTATTTATATTTAAGTTTTTTTGACTCACAAATTGTTTTAAACTCCAAATTTGTATCAGTAATTAAACTTAATAAATGCATATGCCGAGCGCACATGATAACCCTCATTCAACAATTAAATCTATATATATATATATATATATATATATATATATATATATATATATATATATATATATATATATATGTTTGTATTTGTGTGTGCCTGTTTGCATGTAAAGGTCATTCTCGCAGTATTGCAAAGTGATGTCTGAGATCTGGTCATTATTGTTTTGATGGCTTGAGAATTAACCATTTGTGCGCATTGTTCACTGTTACATATACAAGTGCTATTTTTCCCAGTGTAGTTGATCGTTTCACCTTGTTGCGCAAATTCGTATTTTGCACATGGTAACAGCGCCAGTGTGGATTGAAGTGTTGAACGCTCATGTTGTTTGGAAACTTCTTTCACCGTATGCGCCTCTGTTATTTCCACTTCAGTTTGTTGCCAATCCGATTGTATGTTTGTTGATTCTAGTCGAGGGCCTGTTTGTTCTTGACTGGATACTAGTAGATTGTTGTTGAATTTTGTTATTCTTGGCCAGTCGATAAGAATATCATGTTGATGAAACTTTTTGAATAGTAAGGTCATGTAAGCTTATGTATACGTTGTATATATAATATATATATATATATATATATATATATATATATAGCACCAACTTATATATATATCCGCATCTACCTGCAATTAGCCGACCAATCATTATTTATAATTGCAGCTATCTCCAATTCCTCAGTGAGAAATAATCTCATCTCATGTGTAGAATTTTGCAGGGAAAAGAGAAAGTTATCGAGCAATAACTGTACTGCTGCGATGTCACGGTAATCAAAATTAAGAAATGCTCAACACCGTAAAACTGGAATGTCAAATGCTGTGTTTTCACTTAATATCGGGGGAGCTGTAATATATGCAATTGCAGTATGAGGTATTGCGCACCCTGGTAACAAATTAGTTCCAAATATGACAGCGCACCTAACTCAGATGGTATATCTTTCTGGTCCAATTGTAAATAATTTGTTAATGAGTGGTTAAAAACCTAATATAAATTCTTATATATATATGTATATATATATACATATTAGTGTATCAGTAAAAAATAATATATAACTATTATTCATATGATTGAACGACGTCACCATTAATGCTATTAATGTATTCACTGATGTCCATCAAGGTCTCATGTCGGTGTATGGAGATCGATGCTGCAAGATTACGATATATCTTAGCATAGCAACTATCTATTTTGGTGAGAGTTTAACCTATCGAGGAAACGTCAATCCATTATATTTTTTTGTACTGTTTACAAGCAACTCGGTACTGAGTTTGCACATATGCTGATTTTGCTTTGGAGTCCTATTACTTATTCGAAGACCTTGCACGAAGTTAACACCATTTACTGCTCTAACATATACACTTAGTTCGGGAGATTTTTATGTCCATTTGTCTTTCATTTATTTGACCATAGTTTAATGTGGGTGTAAGGCGTAATACCGACTAGGTACGCAATGCTTAGAACAAAAAATTTTGTTTTTTTAATTAAAATAGTCAAATTTTCTAATTACATATGAAATTTTAGTTCAAGCTTATGCATAGTTCGAAATTCTAAAATTAACTTTAATAGTTATTGTTTTAGGAAGGGTTTTTAGTTCAATTTAATGTTTGTAAATCACTTACATCAGCTTACCTGCATCCATTTTGAATAAACATCAGACATCTTTACATGCGAGTTCTGTGTTTTCCTCAGCATAAAAAGTGAGGACTGTTTCATCACTCTCACGCATAGATCTAGTTCGAGGAAATCCTAAATAATAAAAAAACATTGTTTAATTTTTTTATGCCAATATTTTCACTTTTGCATTACGATTTATGCATAGCCATAATTCATTATCTAAAAAACACCTTTCTGGTGAACGTGAATGAAATCTAAAGAGATATTTTCAAACAAGGCAATTGTCTTCAATTGAGAAGACTGGAGGAGTTGATTACTTGCTTCATAGAAAATAGCTAGAAACATGTCTGGCCTAGCCTCCATCGGCATATAGCGATTTTAAGAAGAGCGCAACCATGAAAGCTTGCCAGTAATAAAGAGGTCGACTCACTTTCGTCCTTTTCAATTCGTAATGCTGCTCCAGTCATTTCAGCCGATTGCATCTGCGATTTGCCTTGCTCATACGTACCACCTTCCGCGTCAGAGCATGTTCGACAAGTATACTAGGAGAGCATGCTTCATATTTTGTAATTACTGTATATATATATATATATATATATATATATATATATATATATAGCATTCTCGGATTACGATATTCAAACTGGTTGTCATAGTGCTGTAATGGTTGTCATGGCAATTACGTTTTGTTGTGTTGTAGGACCGGTGTGATTCAATGAAATCGGTGTCTATCTCAAGCTTGCAAACTTTATTTAAACGTAGCAGATAGGTATGCTACTATTTGCACAACCTCATATGTAACTCAATTCAATTAACGCCGATGTACATACTCGAGACCTCCAGCTACATTTCTCTATTCAAAAGCAGAATACTTTAAAAGCCGAACTTTGTCGGCCATATGGCGTCTGGCACCACTGAAGCTGTTTGTAAAAATTACACTGAACTCTGTTTATCCATTTATGTTAGAATGTACACCAATCTTCTTATTCGTGTCTCTTTGAAATTTTCAAAATCGGGTGTTAATTGACGTCCATGTGTGCAAAATTGAGAAATATATTAACTTTATTTGAACTGCTCCAAGCGGGAAGAATATTGCACAGTTGCAAATTTTTATTTCATTGCATTGTAAAGATATTTTTCACATAAAAAATAACATAATTGGCGGGCCTTTATATTAATAAAGTTTTTTTTAAATTAGCGACTGTACAATTTAACTTTTGCTTTATACAATAACTTGAAAAAAGTGAGATATGGTGTTCATTTGTTTTAACGAAACATATTTTAGTCGAATCAAACCAAAAATAAACGGTGTTCAAGACCACCATTGAGTGTATTTAGTAGAGAAATTAATTTAACGAGTTTTGAAATAAGCGTTAATAAATTTGAAAACTAATCTTTTTCTTCAATCAAATCTAAAGATTTAAATTTTCTAAAATCGCATCGGTGTATTACGTTGTTCTTGATTAGTAAATAACGAATAATTATATATCGAAAGAAATTTCAAAAGATTAATGAACACTATCCTGATATAACTCACAAAACTGAAGAGCAATACGACTGACTTACTTGAATTCGTCGACAGGTTACAATTGTTTCAAAAGTGCACTGCACACACATGGGTAGAAACAACGTCATTGAAATAAACAGTGAGTAGTACAAGCCGAGACACAGTGTAGAGTCTACCAGCCAACATATGTCCTGGATCATACGGGTTTAAATATACGATGCCCAATACAATGCCCATAAAAGCGATCTTGTTTTTGATACGTCAACTGAGAAAAGTAGAAAGCTTGAAAATATCTCGATTTCATTATGTAGTTTAGCTTCCTTCCCATATTAGTAAAGAAAAATAGTGATAATAAAAAGGATGGAGAGTGCATTTTTGCAAATTAAAGCTAATTTTTCTAATAAAATATATCATAGATAATCAGTGCTTGATATTTGTGTACTTCAGGCAATCTCATGTTGACCGTCGGACTGACATAATGTGGCTCAACTACTATTATGGTGAAATACAGTGATGCTGTGTGGAATATGCCGCAATCAATTGGACATTGTATTTATATTAAACAGCATCTTTGCGGATATAAAGGAATGTACCGGAAATATATTTTTAAACGAATGATTACAATGTGAAAAAAGTTATGTCCGGCAGATGGCCAGAATCTAGTCAAAATAGGTTTAGATTATGCGTACGTATATGCCGTAAGCTACTCGATCGTACAGTAGTTGCTTGTTGTATGCTAGGAACGTATACTCATCATTCTCGTAAACATAAAGCCCGTGCAATGAAGGGAGGACTCCTAGACTGCAGGCAGCTAAGTCACCTGATTTCGCCACAAATGTGCTCTAACTTTGGTTGAGAGAGACAAATATTGGTATTACTCAAACCACAAAGAATTAGGTCACCTCATTTGCCACGTCGTGCATACATATCAACCTCTGCTTAAAACATCTTCAGTATTCAGTATTCAAGCTCTTGTCTTCATTTCTTTTTCGTAAGAAACAATAATTTGTAAGAAATACGCTTCTGCGTTTTGATGTGAATATTGTATCACGTTTGAAGACCCGAGAGAATGTTTTGTGCAATTGCTGATTGAAATTTCTAAGCGATCTATTCCAAAATTCGGTATTTTAAAATAAAGAGTTTGCAATATGATAGTTAATTTTGAAAACCATAAATTTCTTATATGAAATTTAGATTCTAAAATGTAATTTATACGTTCCAAAGTTAATCACTATTAATTAAATATTGTAGTAATTAAAATAATTGTACAATTTGTTAAGCAATTTCAGCCTTTTTTATTGTTCGAAAACAAATT
>JAQBSW010014285.1:0-11985 GCA_029291075.1 Eudiplozoon nipponicum
GTGTGAAAAACGGAAACCAATCCATTGCGTGCCTCACATTCAGTTCAAGCTCAATGCTTGTACGTGCTTCTTCTGCTTGCATAAATCCGGCTTCAATTTGTTTATCCATTGGCGTAGGGGCGGTGTTGAGAGACTCTAGCCAAATACTTTCAGGTTTAAATCCAGGCCACAGCAGTTACAACAACTACTGATGGGCGCCCAATAATTGCAAAATCGGTCGTGATCATGAATTGCATTTTACAGCTTACGTTTGGTTTAGTACAGACCAAATAGCTGTACATATTCAAACCTTATTATTGTAGATTAAATCAACATCCCTTCCTTAAATATCATGGCATCTGTCTTTTGATTACCGATCTGAAATAGTTGTTTCGAGCTTTAAGCCAAAATATTTACAGACCAGTACACATAAATTTGTATAAAGCTTAAAATTTCATGAAAAGTGCAGTTACAGTAAATTAGTGGTTATGTTAAAAGATTCTTAACCAGATGCTCCCAGTTTCAAATCACGAGCGCGGTAATTGTGGAAACTACTGAAGATTACCAAAAAATGACAAAGCCAGTCTCCTTTATGATTTAGGTTTGTAATCTTATATTGTGATTTGTTAATAGTGACAAAGAATATATAATAAAACCCAGACAAAATAAATTTATTCAGTATAACTCCTCCAAACGGCATACGGTTAATTCCATAATGAGGGTCAGGAATTGGCTAATTGATACAATAGATTGGGAGACTTGCTGGAATTCTAAAGCAGTATCCAAAATGATCCGCCTTAAGTACAGACATAACCAAATACTGAGATGACATATAATCAAAATCCCATGTAAATCGCGATTAGAGTTTCCTAGGAGATGGGGGCAAGACTTTGAACGAAATACTTGCGGACACAAAACGCAACCACGACTATTCTGGCAAATAGTGATTGGTGCCCAACATAGATGAAACCAGACAAATTAGTGAATGGCATTTGACAGATGCCACGAAAGCCGCACATTTTAATGCCGTTCCAATTCAATGTTTGGCCAATTGTTATTCAATTTGACCATCTTTGGTATCGCTTCCGACCTAAAATTATAACTATTGATTTCCAATTAGCCAGGCAACATGTCACCTGAGTCGAAGTTATTGAATCCAAGTTTAATGGCAAGATTTTTATTTTATATTCCCGGTCCGTATGGACTAATCCGTGCATACGAGAGAAAATAAATTTTACCAACTAGCCTGGCTTTATCTATATTAGGCATTCGCCCATAATTGCCTGAATTTATGCGTCCTTTATTTGAATCAAAGAGCGATTGTTTGAGTCTTGCAATCTATTCAGAAGGTCACCGAAGCTGCGCACCTCGTGCAATTTTCAGTTGGATACCGACTTACGTATTTTTCAGCGGTTCATACAGGCGAGTCTTATTCGACATGGTTTTCTAGTTAGCTATCGTCGATTTTTCTTTAAAAGCAATTTACGTATTAACATGTGCATAAAGCACAGTTTTTACTATCATATTACTATTATTGCTAATTTATGTTTGGTACGTCCTTAACTAGTCCACACAATTTCTTCATTGCGCAAACTACTTTGAACTTCTTTGGTTGTTAATTTACATAAATAGTAAACAAAATTCAAGTTATAAATGATAAAAACAAGTTAATGGTGCAAATATAAGCGATCATTGACTGCTCAGGAGGAAATAACAAACATTCAAATCGAGTGTGCTTCGAAACCGCAAAACTGGATGAATTGCCTTGTCTACACTATACAATTCTTAGTTTATACTGACATGCATGGAAGTAAATAATGGGTCAGGTGTTTATATCAAGACCGCAACCTTGATTATAATAATTGTTATCACCACCCGCGCAACCAATGTTCGTTTAATTATGTAAATGTTCATTTCAATACCACTTCCCCATGTAATGTGGTGTCTGTTCAGTAATGACAGATTGGGCATGGTTAGTTGGAACTTTGGGTCAAAATGGATGCCATATGAGCTCCACCTAAAGGAGAAATTGACTAACCAAGTTACATTAGTTAGTATATAAGTGAAAATTTTTGTGCAGTGTAGTGTGCGGCAGGATAGCTCAGTGGTTAGAGCACCAGATTCCGAAGCAGACGTGCCCATGTTCGAGTCCTGTCCGCAGCAAATTCTCGCCAGTACATGATGAGTTCCCAATAAGGACGAAACCGGTCTCCTGGATGAATTGCCTTTTCTACACTATACAATTCTTAGTTTATACTGACATGCATGTAAGTAATTAATGGGTCATGTGTTTATATCAAGACCGCAACCTTGATTATAATAATTGTTATCACCACCCGCGCGACCAATGTTCGTTCAATTATGTAAATTTTCATTTTAATACCACTTCGCCATGTAGTGTGGTGTCTGTTCAGTAATGACAGATTGGGGATGGTTAGTTGGAACTTTGGGTCTAAATGGATGCCATATGAGCTCCACCTAAAGGAGAAATAGACTAACCAAGTTACATAAGTTAGTATATAACTGAAAATTGTGTGCAGTGTAGTGTGCGGCAGGATGGCTCAGTGGTTAGAGCACCAGATTCCGAAGCAGACGTGCCCATGTTCGAGTCCTGTCCGCGGCAAATTCTGGCCAGTACATGATGAGTTCCCAATAAGGACGAAACCGGTCTCCTGGATGAATTGCCTTTTTTACACTATACAATTCTTAGTTTATACTGACATGCATGTAAGTAATTAATGGGTCAGGTGTTCATTTCAAGACCGCAACCTTGATTATAATAATTCAAATCGTGTTACCGAGGTTGATATAAACACCAATCCTATTGTACTTAAACAGTTGCACGACATAGAAAACAGCCTTTTAGTCAAACTCGACGTACATTTAGCTTGGCATGCTAAAGACATGTAAAAGTTCATTTCTGTTGACACATGCTTGAACAGATGGATAATGAGGCAATTTATGGTCACCCAACTAATGTAAGCATGGGTTATGCAATTTTGAAAACACACCACTAAAAATGCAATACCATGGTACATGTTAACAACGATCAGAACCAAACGAAAATTGGTTGCGCGGGCGGTAATTACAATTATTATCAAGACCGCAATCTTGATTATAACGATCAGAACTGTCGTTTTAATAGTTGCTTTTATATTAGTATTTTCGCATTCCGACTTTGTGATTTATAGTGCTGATTCAGTGGATAGTCAAGTTTGGCTAAATACTAAATTATAATTTATCGGTGGGCTGATTTATGGGCAATTAAATATTTTAGTAAACATTTTAAAGCATTTAAATTAAAATTTGGTGCTCTTTTCTTGATAACAAAGGTCTCGTATAAAATTTTCCCCACCTTACATGATGATGGTAAAATAAAGTCTGTATGTTATCTGCGTGCGATGTTTTAAAATTATGCTTCTGATAGCGTTAATTTTTGTTGAAATTCCGTTGAACAGTAATCTAGCGTGCGTATAATATATGTGCCGCCACATATACGTGTCAATTTTTAAAGTTTGCAGAATAGGCATGTCGAAGATACCAAAAATATCTAGCAAATCTTACTGTTTAGAGGCGACCTTCCATGCTGAATAATTGCACCCGATAAATAAAATTAGAACGGAATATGCATTTAGGGTTAAGTCTAAAATCAAATTTAATGCATCGAAAATTATAAAAATAGACGATTTATTTCTGTCATAGTTTTAATGCATATATATATATATATATATATATATATATATATATATATATATATATATATATATATATATATATATATATATATATTCTTATAATTAGGAAAACAACACAAATAACAAAGTGGATAAAGGCCATTTATTTCGTGAATACTAATCATCTCTTATACAATCATACATATTTATACATTTTAGGTAACAAATCTGACTCGTTTTACTTCTGTTTCTTATTCTGGCTAGTTGGTGAGTGTGTAGCGTTTGTGTTTTTGTGTATGCGTGTTTGCATGTAAAGGTCATTTTGCATATATATATATATATATATATATATATATAAATATATACATTAGTCCACACATAGAGACGTACGAAAATACAATTAATGAACATAATTCTCTAATAATTCCTAAATAATTTACTTCAGACCAATTTAGCACCATTCAACAAAATACTCCTTTCTACATGAAGGAGATATTAAAAATATACGAAGAACTTTATATCAAACAACAAGCATCTAACCTGAATAAAGTATATTTGAACCCACATGGTATTGTAATCTGTTTTCTATGAACTATCAATAAAATACTGTGGAAATGGCTACACAGACGACGCCAAAAATCTCATTTTTAATGTTAGAATTTATAATAAAATAAAATCTTTTAATATTATAATGAATGTGTCCTGTTTTGTTAAAAGAGTGCCACGTGAAAACAACCCAAGAAGGATGTGACATAACGAACAGCATATGAAGTAAAGCATTCTTACATTAAACAGCCAAAAAAGCAGAGGTCTGACTAAGAGTAGCGAAACAAGATATGAGACATTACTTAATTTGAAACTGAAAACACAACCACACCTTAACAAGTTAAGACTAAATTTCGAAAAGACATTCGTAAAATTATTTCAATTAACTAAAATTGAACTCAAAATCAAACTAGCACGCACTTAATCAATAAAATTAAAGTATACAAAATCTATGAAATAAAAAATGTATTTACATTGCTAAGTGTACACAAAAAAATCATCCTATTAATTCATATTAAATTTAATTAAAAAATTTGTGATTGTTTCCTGAAACTGACCAATTGGCTTTAATAGAATAAATTGGTAATTATTAAATAATATATATATATATATATATATATATATGATGAATAACCAAAACGACTGGATCTTCCCTAATTTGAAACGTTTTACTATTTAATTTAGCGTTTACTTTTCCTGACGATATATATATATATATATATATATATATATATGTATAAATCCTGTTATTATATTTTAACTCGATATTTGAATATTTTGTCTCCATAGTCTCTTTAATAGTGGGTAACTCGTCAGTAGTATCTCTTTATATGTAATGGCAAATACTTGAAAGCAAACGAGAAATACAATGATTTTCAACTGGATTCATTTGAGATATTTTCAAATAAAACAAATGTTATTCTTTTTAACATTGCAGCTGGCGGTAGTTTTGTTATGTTGTTCGACGACTGGTTAAATACAATGGAATTGGTGCTTAATTCAAGTTCGCAAACTTGATTTAAAGAAATGTTTTTCATTGTTGGAATAAAGTTTCAAGCGTAAACTTTGGCTGTTCTTTTAGTCAATTTAAAAGAAAATAATATCAATTATTCGTTAACTTAGATCATCAATATTTGCATGAATTGCTTATGCTAATAAAAAGAATTATGGTAGAAAACTAGAACTACACAAGCAAGCAGGAATGACACTTTTAAACAAATAAAACTCGTAGCTTGTATGGGCTAACAACAAACAATGCTTTTTCCGTGTGCATAAATGCACATGCACACACAGCAGGTTTGTTTAAATCAAGCTGGTTCAAGTAGTTTGAAAGAAGATTAGCAATGGACACACCACAAACTTTTGCAGTTCACCACAAATATTGCCAATCAAGCCACTACTCAAACGCTAAATGTTATTGCCCAGTCAATTAGTATGAAGAGAATTTTAAGCCTAGCCTCAAGTACTGACCAATAACTGGTGAGAACTTCCAGGCTCCTGTAGATAAACACGAACAGCGTAAATTACTAGATAACATTCCGTTGGATAGGCAGACAGCAAAATTTTACGTTCTGTACTATGGCAAACTAATGCACATCCAATCTTGCAATAGAAACATCTTTGTAGTATTGATTGATTTGTCTAAAGGAAAATTCGTTTTATTAATGAAATAATCTAAATCGAAGATATCGAAAAATGGCATACAGATAACCAGAGGAATGGTTTCGTTTCTCATTTATGCTAATTTTCTGTAAGACGAATGAAGACACACTACAAAATAAGAAATTTACCAGCTCTATGGTGTGCATAAAACTATATTTTTAATTAAAAAAACAGGTATTTTGTAGTAAAGTTTCAGATCATATATGTTAATTTGAACTCAATAAAAATGCAAAAGACTATTTATCCATCATTTTCTTTAGTCAAGATTGCGAACTTGATATAAACACCTGACACGTTAAAAATGGTATAGTGTAGAAAAGGCAATTCATCCAGTAGACCGGTTTCGTACTTATTGGGAACTCATCACGTACTGGCTGGAATTTGCGGCGGACAAGGCTCGAACCTGGGCACGTCTGCTTCGGA
The DNA here is from genome assembly GCA_029291075.1 of Eudiplozoon nipponicum. Taxonomy (NCBI): domain Eukaryota; kingdom Metazoa; phylum Platyhelminthes; class Monogenea; order Mazocraeidea; family Diplozoidae; genus Eudiplozoon; species Eudiplozoon nipponicum. The sequence goes on from JAQBSW010014285.1 coordinate 6,285, forward strand.
ATCTGGTGCTCTAACCACGGAGCCATCCTGCTGCACTATCCAGCTTGTTGAAATAGGCGAAACAAATTTGGAAATCAATAGCTACCGAGCTAAAACAAACCCGATCACGCTTGCTTATCTAATTCTTTTGTTAAAATATTATGCACTGCGTTAGTATGCTTCGTTGTTTTCCGTTTATAATATGTTAAAAATGAAATATATACACAGCATCATAAATGTTTTGCAGACACCGGATTGTTATTTATTCAGGGAAGCTTGAATTAGTTATTTTGGCCCGTCTACATAAGATTGACCACTGACAAAATTCCTCTTTTAGATAAATTTTGATGCTCCTCGTGGCGTAATTTCATGTTTAAAATTAGTTAGGGAAGGGTTTGTAGAATAAATGCAACCAGAACAAAGAAAGCTGCAAAATTAGGTTCAACCTGAGCATTTCCAGAATTACACCCAGCGAGATCGTCATACTGACTTGGAAAACAAGTAATAATTTAAATCAAGGTTGCGATCAAGTTGTAAATCAGCAGTCCTATTATATACATACATTTGTCAGTATAAAATGAGCATTTTATAATGTAGCAAATTTAATTCCTTCAGTAGTCCGGTTTCGACCTAATTGGAAATTAACCGTATACTGTCCAAAATATGCTACAGACCTGGCTCGAACCAGGGCTAACCACTGAGCCATTCTGTCGCACGCCACACAAAAAATTTAGTTATTTACGAAGTAATTTTTATTGGTTAGCATTTCTTTCAGGTTGCGCTTATATTTTATCTTTCCTATACTTAAGTTCCATCGAACCATCCCCAATCTGTCATTATCAAACAAAAACCACGCTACTTAGGGAAATGGCATTGAATTAAACATTTATATAAATTAAACCAAAATTGGTTGTGCGTGGCCATGATAACAAAAAATATACTCAAGTTTGCGATTTTAATGCACAAACCAGTCTCATTATATATATATATATATATATATATATATATATATATATATATTGATTATTGTATAAATTAAGCATTGCGTAATATACAGTTGGTAATTCAGCCAGTTGACCAGTTTCGTCCTTATTAGGAAATCATCAAATGCTGTATAGAATTTGCCGCAGGCGTGTCTCGAACCTGGGCACGCCTGCTTCAGTGTCTGTTGCTCTAACCACTGTGACATCCTGCCGCATGATACTCAAAATTTTCAGTTATATACTAACTATTTTTTCTTGGTTAGCCTTTCCTTGAAGTTGAGCTTATATGTCATCTCTTTAGATCTCGAAGCTCCAAATAACCATCCCCAATCTATCATTATAGAACTTAAACCACGCTACATGTGGAAGTGGTATTATATTTAACATTTACATAATTAAACGACCATAGTGGTGATAACTATTAATATAATCAAGGTCGCGATCTTGATATAAACACCAGTCCCATTTTATGTATATATTCATTTGTTAGCATAAATTTATTCAGTATACCGGTCTCGTCCTCAATTGGGAGCTCATCATATACTGTCTAGAATTTGCCGAAGATACGACTCGAACCTGGGCACGCCTGCTTCGTGGTCGGATGTTCTAACCAGTGAACCACCCTGCCGCACGCTACGACACTTTTCAGTTATATATTAACGAATGTCTCTTTGCTTCTGCTGGAACTTATATAGAAACTCTTTAAACCTGTATTTCCTACTACAATTTGTGCATATCGGTGCGGCAGGATGGGTTAGTGGATAGAGCAACGGACTCAAACGAGTGGAACCAGTCTACTGAATGAATTGCATTTTCTTCTTTGTCCAATGCTTAGCTTATACCCGAAAAATAAATGTGTATAATGAGATAGGTGTTTACATAAATGTCGTAACCTTGATTTAGATAATTTTATCACAATCCGCGTAACTAATGTCCTCTTTAAACAAACTATTGTTCTTCATCAAAGTGCAAGTTGCAACTTGGTCGGAACGCCTGTGTTCATAGAATCGAATAGGCATAAATGTTGCTCAACTATTATGTTAATTGTCATAACAAAGGGGGCGACAGTGTTTTTCATTCGTAAATATGGTGAACGTAAAGTATAGCTCATAGTTTTCTTCTACGAATTTTTACTTTTATATACAAATATTATTGCATCTGAAGCACAAATAAGCACGAGCAAACGGAGAAGCGTTTGAGTTTATGGATGAATATATATTTACTCGATCAAAATATCAATCTCAGTAGTGCGGCAGGCGGAACTCATTAAAAGCCAACTCTAGAGGCCCAGCCAGTCCTATTCGGTCCCTATTTGACAGGCCATCACTGACGCACCTAGTAAAGGAACGTCGTTTGTGCAAGCTACGGCATTGTTTTAAAAGACCAATTTTGTATCCTGTTTGCTAGACTATCGACGCAATTCTGATGATACCGCGAAACCAGTGTCTTCACTAACAACTAGACAATTGCAGGATTAAACATTTTTCGCAGATAACAAGAAGCAGGGTCCAGTGGTGAGGACCAATGACGTTCTAACTAGCCACTTGGATAATTTATATTGAACTGAAGTCTAATGGCATGATTATGATTACATATATGTCATTTTTATAAGCTAAACTTAGCATCAGTTAGAAATACAACTCATCCAGTAGACCGGCTGCGTCCTAATTGGAAACTCGCCAAGCAATTTTGAGTATACGGCCACCTCCGTAATGCCATTATAGAGAAGGCACTACGCCTCCTGGAGGCTTAAATTGCAAGACTCTAAAGCAAACGAAGGTTGCGATCTTGATATAACTACCTAAACCATTTATTACTTACATATGTCAGTATAAAGTAAGGGTGGCTCAGTGGTTAGAGCACAAGATTCCGAAGCAGACGTGCCGAGGTTCGAGCCCTATCCGCGGCAAATTCAGGCCAGTACGGTCTACTGGATGAATTGCCTTTTCTACACTATACAATTCTTAGTTTATACTGACATATGTAAGTAATTAATGGGTCAGGTGCTTATATCAAGACCGCAACCTTGATTATAATAGTTGTTATCACCGCCCGCGCAACCAATGTTCGTTTAATTATATAAATGTTCATTTCAATACCACTTCCCCATGTAGTGTGGTGTCTGTTCAGTAATGACAGATTGGGGATGGTTAGTTGGAACTTTGGGTCTAAATGGATGCCATATGAGCTCCACCTAAAGGAAAAATAGACTAACCAAGTTACATTAGTTAGTATATAACTGAAAATTATGTGTAGTGTAGTGTGCGTCAGGATGGCTCAGTGGTTAGAGCACCAGATTCCGAAGCAGACGTGCCCAGGTTCGAGTCCTGTCCGCGGCAAATTCTGGCCAGTACTTGATGAGTTCCCAATAAGGACGAAACCGGTCTACTGGATGAATTGCCTTTTCTACACTATACAATTCTTAGTTTATACTGACATATGTAAGTAATTAATGGGTCAGGTGCTTATATCAAGATCGCAACCTTGAGCTATAATAATAAAGCGATTGATGCCTTATTTTGACCGATTGAAACAACTAAATTAAATTTCAGGCCAAAAGCAATATCAAACGATATCCACTTGCAGTAAAACCTGGTCGATAGACACAATTTGATATTTATAAGAGCATTGCGTGAAATTAGCGAACTCGGTTGTCCAGGTGAGTTTGCACACGACTCTGGACCACATTCATCTCGGTAGAAATCCCAACTTCGCAATTATTGCCACTAATATATATATATATATATATATATATATATATATATCGATATTCATTGTACCCTTCCTGTGTGCAAAAACAAAAAGAAATTTTATCAGATATAAGAAACGTTTCTTTCGCATGGTCTTCTCAAATATCTACTAATGAACATATCTTTATATATAAATTGGAAAGCAAAACAAGATAGAAATATGTGAACATAGAGAGAGTGTGAAAAACAGAAACCAATCAAATTGCGTGCGTCACATCCAGTTCAAGCTCAATGCTTGTACGTGCTTCTTCTGCTTACATAAATCCGGCTGCAATTTGTTTATCCATAAGGCTTCGTATGTGGCTAGCTCCCTTTTGTTTTTGCATTTAGTAATTACTTTGAATGCTACGTCTGGAGAACATACGTGCGATGTTTCGATGATGTGTTGCGCAATAGCAGACGTGTATTCACCATTTGATTTAAAACAGGCGTTCAAGTTGCAATGTTCTCTCATTCGAGTAATTAACCGTCTGGTCGATCGGCCTACGTAAGTTGATCGACAACTTGCGCAAGTATGCATCGGTATCTGAATACAATCCAATTGGACCAAAGAGTATAACTGAAAGAAGTAAGTGCAGCGTGTGGCTTTTGTTTTTAGTTAGTCAAAGTTGCAATATTCTGAATCAAATGACTATTGGTTCGTGTCACGGTCGCGGCAATTCTGGTAACTACCTAATAACTTAAAGTATCATTGATTGCTCCAGTGTGGTGGTAATAATTGTTTAATTGTATTGCCTATATGTGTGGCGAATGCTGCAGACAGTTAATGTTCCTGACTGCATAGAAAATTGTGCGAGCCGACATTTCCAGCCAAGTACAATGTATGCGAGACTGCTAGAGTTGAGAGCCGCATGTCTAATTTTGTTTTCCATTTATATGTCAATGCGGATTGATCCTCGATCAGCCAGTTTGCCGTCGTACTCTGATGATGATCATGGAAGGTCGAGACGCGACAGTGGGAGGGTCTGGCGGTAAAACTGCTGTGTTCTTCGACGGCTGGTTAAATACAATGGGATTGGTGTTTACTTCAAGCTCGCAAACTTGATTCAAAGAATTGTTACCACCACCCGTGCAATTATTGTTTGTTTACTATAAAACGTAATGAATGGTCCGTCAAGTTGTTTGCATGGAAAAATGTATTTACTAATAATATTACACGCGATCCCGACCGTATTTTTCACACGCACCACGCCATGGTATCCCAAATTTCACCACAGTTTTGAATTAGAACTGTTTATCAACGACTGTTAAGCCAGCAAATCCATAAACTCTGGCTCTGATCAATATCCATTATCGCTCTCTGTGGTAATCATGAAATCATAAATATAAATATTTTATCGGTATATATTGTTTGATTCATAGAAATAATATATATGCAATAATGGAGCTAACCTCATACGAAGTCTTCTACAATGCTTCTTCAATGCCATCTCACTGTACTTTACACGTACCGAGCCAGCAAATGATGCGAACACTACGGTTGCCGAGTAGCTATATGGTGCCAACACATTGTTTCCCACGTCGATACATTGTAATAACACAATGGATTAAAAGATACGCTAAATTTCAAACAAATTGAGGACTCGATCTACTTCTGAACACTTGTTATCGCAACAAATCCAGAGGCTCCGGCCCTAATCTAAATTATCTTTCACTTTTCGCGGTAAGCGTGACATCACTCAATTAAATATATAGTAGTCTTATACTGTTTGTTGCGGAAAACTAAAATACACAGGTGAGTATTGGATGTTGCATATTATGTACCGATTCGATAATCACAGAGTTGGTACCCTTTATAGAATCGGTATTTATTACATATATAGCAAGTTTTGCTTTGACATCGCATTTTAGAAGACTTAACATGAAGTTAACTCCATTGCTTCTTGAATTCATATTCGTGTAGGAGATTGTACTGATCAACTACCAGATAATTCTTGACTAAATACATTGTGGGCAAAGGGCGTAATACCGTCGCTTGTTTTATTGACT
>JAQBSW010014286.1:0-11974 GCA_029291075.1 Eudiplozoon nipponicum
AATCCCATTGTATTTAACCAGTCGTCGAACAACATAACAAAACTACCGCCAGCTGCAACGCACTGACGCGTTTCGACCTTCCATGATCATCATCAGAGTACGACGGCAAACTGACTATCGAGGATCAAACCGCATTGAATATATATGGAAATCAAATTTAGATATGCGGCTCTCACCTCTAGCAGTCTTGCATACATTGAACTTGACTGGAAATGTCGGCTGCACAATTTCTATGCAGTCACGAACATTAACTGTTTGCAGCTTTCGCCACATATACATATATAGGCAATACAATTTAACAATAATTGATTGCGCGGGTGGTGGTAACAATTCTTTAAATCAAGTTTGCGAGCTTGAAGTAAACACCAATCCCATTGTATTTAACCAGTCGTCGAACAACATAACAAAACTACCGCCAGCTGCAACGCACTGACGCGTTTCGACCTTCCATGATCATCATCAGAGTACGACGGCAAACTGACTATCGAGGATCAAACCGCATTGAATATATATGGAAATCAAATTTAGATATGCGGCTCTCACCTCTAGCAGTCTCGCATACATTGAACTTGACTGGAAATGTCGGCTGCACAATTTCTATGCAGTCACGAACATTAACTGTTTGCAGCTTTCGCCACATATACATATATAGGCAATACAATTTAACAATAATTGTTTGCGCGGGTGGTGGTAACAATTCTTTAAATCAAGTTTGCGAGCTTGAAGTAAACACCAATCCCATTGTATTTAACCAGTCGTCGAACAACATAACAAAACTACCGCCAGCCGCAACGCACTGACGCGTTTCGACCTTCCATGATCATCATCAGAGTACGACGGCAAACTGACTATCGAGGATCAAACCGCATTGAATATATATGGAAATCAAATTTAGATATGCGGCTCTCACCTCTAGCAGTCTCGCATACATTGAACTTGACTGGAAATGTCGGCTGCACAATTTCTATGCAGTCACGAACATTAACTGTTTGCAGCTTTCGCCACATATACATATATAGGCAATACAATTTAACAATAATTGATTGCGCGGGTGGTGGTAACAATTCTTTAAATCAAGTTTGCGAGCTTGAAGTAAACACCAATCCCATTGTATTTAACCAGTCATCGAACAACATAACAAAACTACCGCCAGCCGCAACGCACTGACGCGTTTCGACCTTCCATGATCATCATCAGAGTACGACGGCAAACTGACTATCGAGGATCAAACCGCATTGAATATATATGGAAATCAAATTTAGATATGCGGCTCTCACCTCTAGCAGTCTCGCATACATTGAACTTGACTGGAAATGTCGGCTGCACAATTTCTATGCAGTCACGAACATTAACTGTTTGCAGCTTTCGCCACATATACATATATAGGCAATACAATTTAACAATAATTGATTGCGCGGGTGGTGGTAACAATTCTTTAAATCAAGTTTGCGAGCTTGAAGTAAACACCAATCCCATTGTATTTAACCAGTCGTCGAACAACATAACAAAACTACCGCCAGCCGCAACGCACTGACGCGTTTCGACCTTCCATGATCATCATCAGAGTACGACGGCAAACTGACTATCGAGGATCAAACCGCATTGAATATATATGGAAATCAAATTTAGATATGCGGCTCTCACCTCTAGCAGTCTTGCATACATTGAACTTGACTGGAAATGTCGGCTGCACAATTTCTATGCAGTCACGAACATTAACTGTTTGCAGCTTTCGCCACATATACATATATAGGCAATACAATTTAACAATAATTGATTGCGCGGGTGGTGGTAACAATTCTTTAAATCAAGTTTGCGAGCTTGAAGTAAACACCAATCCCATTGTATTTAACCAGTCGTCGAACAACATAACAAAACTACCGCCAGCCGCAACGCACTGACGCGTTTCGACCTTCCATGATCATCATCAGAGTACGACGGCAAACTGACTATCGAGGATCAAACCGCATTGAATATATATGGAAATCAAATTTAGATATGCGGCTCTCACCTCTAGCAGTCTCGCATACATTGAACTTGACTGGAAATGTCGGCTGCACAATTTCTATGCAGTCACGAACATTAACTGTTTGCAGCTTTCGCCACATATACATATATAGGCAATACAATTTAACAATAATTGATTGCGCGGGTGGTGGTAACAATTCTTTAAATCAAGTTTGCGAGCTTGAAGTAAACACCAATCCCATTGTATTTAACCAGTCGTCGAACAACATAACAAAACTACCGCCAGCCGCAACGCACTGACGCGTTTCGACCTTCCATGATCATCATCAGAGTACGACGGCAAACTGACTATCGAGGATCAAACCGCATTGAATATATATGGAAATCAAATTTAGATATGCGGCTCTCACCTCTAGCAGTCTCGCATACATTGAACTTGACTGGAAATGTCGGCTGCACAATTTCTATGCAGTCACGAACATTAACTGTTTGCAGCTTTCGCCACATATACATATATAGGCAATACAATTTAAACAATAATTGATTGCGCGGGTGGTGGTAACAATTCTTTAAATCAAGTTTGCGAGCTTGAAGTAAACACCAATCCCATTGTATTTAACCAGTCGTCGAACAACATAACAAAACTACCGCCAGCTGCAACGCACTGACGCGTTTCGACCTTCCATGATCATCATCAGAGTACGACGGCAAACTGACTATCGAGGATCAAACCGCATTGAATATATATGGAAATCAAATTTAGATATGCGGCTCTCACCTCTAGCAGTCTCGCATACATTGAACTTGACTGGAAATGTCGGCTGCACAATTTCTATGCAGTCACGAACATTAACTGTTTGCAGCTTTCGCCACATATACATATATAGGCAATACAATTTAACAATAATTGATTGCGCGGGTGGTGGTAACAATTCTTTAAATCAAGTTTGCGAGCTTGAAGTAAACACCAATCCCATTGTATTTAACCAGTCGTCGAACAACATAACAAAACTACCGCCAGCCGCAACGCACTGACGCGTTTCGACCTTCCATGATCATCATCAGAGTACGACGGCAAACTGACTATCGAGGATCAAACCGCATTGAATATATATGGAAATCAAATTTAGATATGCGGCTCTCACCTCTAGCAGTCTCGCATACATTGAACTTGACTGGAAATGTCGGCTGCACAATTTCTATGCAGTCACGAACATTAACTGTTTGCAGCTTTCGCCACATATACATATATAGGCAATACAATTTAACAATAATTGATTGCGCGGGTCGTGGTAACAATTCTTTAAATCAAGTTTGCGAGCTTGAAGTAAACACCAATCCCATTGTACGGCTTCTGCTGAGAGACATATTGAAAGGATAGTAGGCAGTGCCAAGAACAGATGGGCATTAATAGATAGAAATATTATATCGCATGAAATAAAATTTAAAATGTTTATAATATGGATTAGACCGATACTAGAATATGCTGCTGCTACTTGGAATCCCTTAACAAAGGGTTTGTCTAATAAGATAGAGGCTGGGCAAAGAAAAGTTTTGAAACAAATTGGTCCTATCTCCTGCACTATATACGCCACTAGATTACAGTTTGTATCACTGCATCCTTTATGGTTTCGGAGAATGTGCTATTGCATAAAAGCTTTCCATTTGAACCAGTGGTCTGGTGCCTATATGAATCCCATAAGAAAGAGTCATGAAATTGGAACTAGATCTGTTCATTTTGCAATATCTCCACCATTGGTGGGGAATGTTGCGAGCAAGCTATTCTCTTTTTCAAAAATTTACAAAATTTACAATCAATTGCCAAAGGGGCTTAGAGAAACGCCTCCAACTAAAATGTCTTTTAAATTTTTATCTACCGAACTAGAAAAAGTGTTTAATCCTGCTGATATTTTTAATTTTGATTATGATAATACTTTCTCATGGTTAAATAAAAGACAGGATTAATTGTTTTTCAGCAACATAATTTCTCGAGATTCTATCTTCAAATTTTGTATTATTAAAACTGAAATGTTATGCATTATATCATCTTGTTAATCAACAATGCACACAATCAATTATTAGTCATGGTTCCCTTTTTTTACAAATGTTATACTCGAATTATAACTTAAATTTTTTTAAATTTTGATGAAGAATCTATCACTGTTTACAGCTGATCTTTCTGATGCTGATAAATTGTACAGTACAACTAATTGCACATATATATGTGATGTGATATCTTTTTATATTGTACATTTTCTAATTTTATTATTTGATGGAACATGTGTGGTTTGAATCCAAATAAAGATATTCTATTCTATTCTATTCTATATATGTATATGTGGCAAAAGCTACAAACAGTTTATGTTCGTGACTGCATAGAAATTGTGCAGCCGACATTTCCAGTCAAGTTCAATGTATGCGAGACTGCTAGAGGTGAGAGCCGCATATCTAAATTTGATTTCCATATATATTCAATGCGGTTTGATCCTCGATAGTCAGTTTGCCGTCGTACTCTGATGATGATCATGGAAGGTCGAAACGCGTCAGTGCGTTGCGGCTGGCGGTAGTTTTGTTATGTTGTTCGACGACTGGTTAAATACAATGGGATTGGTGTTTACTTCAAGCTCGCAAACTTGATTTAAAGAATTGTTACCACCACCCGCGCAAACAATTATTGTTAAATTGTATTGCCTATATATGTATATGTGGCGAAAGCTACAAACAGTTTATGTTCGTGACTGCATAGAAATTGTGCAGCCGACATTTCCAGTCAAGTTCAATGTATGCGAGACTGCTAGAGGTGAGAGCCGCATATCTAAATTTGATTTCCATATATATTCAACGCGGTTTGATCCTCGATAGTCAGTTTGCCGTCGTACTCTGATGATGATCAAGGAAGGTCGAAACGCGTCAGTGCGTTGCGGCTGGCGGTAGTTTTGTTATGTTGTTCGACGACTGGTTAAATACAATGGGATTGGTGTTTACTTCAAGCTCGCAAACTTGAATTAAAGAATTGTTACCACCACCCGCGCAAACAATTATTGTTAAATTGTATTGCCTATATATGTATATGTGGCAAAAGCTACAAACAGTTTATGTTCGTGACTGCATAGAAATTGTGCAGCCGACATTTCCAGTCAAGATCAATGTATGCGAGACTGCTAGAAGTGGCAGCCGCATATCTAAATTTGATTTCCATATATATTCAATGCGGTTTGATCCTCAATAGTCAGTTTGCCGTCGTACTCTGATGATGATCAAGGAAGGTCGAAACGCGTCAGTGCGTTGCGGCTGGCGGTAGTTTTGTTACGTTGTTCGACGACTGGTTAAACACAATGGGATTGGTGTTTACTTGAAGCTCGCAAACTTGATTTAAACAATTGTTACCACCAACCGCGCAAACAATTATTGTTAAATTGTATTGCCTATATATGTAAATGTGGCGAAAGCTACAAACATTAATTTCGTGACTGCATAGAAATTGTGCAGCCGACATTTACAGTCAATTTCAATGTATGCGAGACTGCTAGAGGTGAGAGCCGCCTATCTAAATTTGATTTCCATATATATTCAATGCGGTTTGATCATCGATAGTCAGTTTGCCGTCGTACTCTGATGATGATCAAGGAAGGTCGAAACACGTCAGTGCGTTGCGTCTGGCGGTAGTTTCGTTACGTTTTTCGGCGACTGATTAAATACAATGGGATTGGTGTTTACTTCAAGCTCGCAAACATGATTTAAAAAAGTGTTACCACCAACGGCGCAATCAATTATTGTTAAATTGTAATGCCTATATATGTATATGTGGCGAAAGCTAATATAAAAAGATATCACATCACATAAATATGTGCAATTAGTCTCATGTTCGGCTGTAAGGAATAATAGATACATCATCAAAATAGGAAAAATTAAGGTATAGTTCGAGTGTAACATTATGCAAAAAAATGGGAACCATGACTAGCAATTGATTGTATGTATTGTTGACTAACATGATGATATAATGCATAACATTTCAATTTTAATAATACAAAACTTGGAAATAAAAATCTCAAGAAAATCTGTTTCCGATAACAATTATCCTTGTCTTTTATTCAACCATGAGAAAGTATAATCATAATCAAAATAAAAAATATCAGCAGGATTGCAGACTTTTTCAAGTTCAGTAGATAAAATTTTAAAAGACATCTTAGATGGAGGCATTTCTCTAAGCCCCTTGGGTAATAGGTTATAAATTTTGTAAATTTTCGAGAAAGAGAATAACTTGCTCGCTACATTCCCCACCAAAGGAGGAGATATTGCCAAATGTCCAGATCTAGTTCCAACTTCATGACTCTTTCTTATCGGATTCATATAAGCACCAGTCCACTGGTTCAAATGGAAAACTTTTATGCAATAGCACATCCTCCGAAACCATAAAGTTTGCAGTGATACAAACTGTAATCTAGTGGCCTATATAGTGCAAGAGATAGGACTAATTTGTTTCACAACTTTTCTTTATACAGCTTCTATCTTATTGGACAAACCCTTTTTTAATGGATTCCAAGTAGCGGCAGCATATTCTAGTATCGGTCTAATCCATATTATAAACATTTTAAATTTTATGTCATTCGATAATCTATTTATATTTATTAGTGCCCATCTGTAATTGGCACTGCCTACTATCCTTTCAATATGTCTCTCAGCAGCTGTAATAGTAATAATAATAATAATAATAATAATAATAATAATAATAATATTAATATTAATAATAATAATAAGCATGAAAGGAAGTTTTATCGCGTGTACATTTGTTTCGTGCTCACTGATTGGTCATCAGTAGAAGCCGGTTTTACTTTACTCACTATATATTTAGTTGGGGAATGTGGGTTAAGGGGGTAATACCGGCTCCTACTGATGATTCATAATAAAGCACGAAACAGATAACAAGTTCTTTTATTCATGCTGTCTTTGTTTTTGCCTTCTGGTCATAATTTGTTACTAGGTTCGCAACACCGAATACAAAATAGCATGGGGAACGTTGCCACACGTAGGGATTAGGGTTAAGTTTAAATTATAGATCTCTTCAACGGACAGCCAGTAATTATGCAATTGGATACAGGAGCTGATCTTTAGCTACTACCAATGACTTGTCAATTAACAACGAAAACCCTACGAGAACAAATTCATAACAGGCATAAGGTGCGTCGACGTTGGTTGCGAACGCATGGTACACTAAATAATTAATAAATTATGATACCTACTATATGTCTTTTGATGTAGTAAATACCCTAATGCTCCTATTGGTGCCAGATTTCGCTAGAAATGAGTTAAGACGATCGATTGTCAAAATAATCGTATATGCATCTCGAAGCCAAAAAGCACAAAGTCCATAAAGCCGATATAAAGCTCTATGTTGCAGGAGGAGACGAGTTGTCAGCCCGGGTGGTGGAAAGAATTTCGAAACTAATAAAACAAAGCTACCTGAATGCAGCGATTATTCCGGGCAAACGATCAATTTTTTAAAACTATGGCTAGAATTAAACGAACGTTACGAACCACCAAATGTATACGGTGCACCTCAAAATAATTAACAGCAGCGCCTCGGGCTACAGAAGAGAAGATAGAGACCGACGTACTTTAACTATCTTCATCTGTTTTTTGAGCTAAAACGGTTTACAATATGAAAAAGATTGGTTCGCTCCGACAGTTGGCGGATTTTTGGCAATTAAACTTGATGAATAAATCTGCCCCGTATCCCATGCCGGGTCTGTGCGATCTGGTTCTATAGCTGGCAGGAAGTAAATGGTTTTCTGTGCTTGACATTAAAGCAAATTGGCATTAGGCGCAAACATTGGTGGAAGTTAGCTTTGCAGGAAACCCTAGGTAATTAACAATTTACACGGGTACTATATGGTCAACAGAACGCACCAAAAGTGTTCCAAAGGTTGGTGGACTCTTTCGTGTCCGATTTATACTGTACAGCAGCTTTCGTTGACGATGTTTCTATATGGGACACTACTGAACACAAGTTACATGTTTGGCTGCAGAAGATGTTGTCCTAAGCGCTAGAACAATTATTACATTTCAATCCAGTAAAGGTTCAGATAGGTTGGCAAATGCGTTTCTTGGACCACTTATTTTCAGCAGAGGAATGTGTGTCATTGGTTTCGAGTCTACAACCAATTAAGAATTATTCGGTGTCCACTAGGAGAACACAATTGCGCCAGTTTATTGGTGTGGTAAATTTATATAGATTATCTCTTGCAGAGATAGCGGTTACGCAACAAACCTTGTACAAGTTATTTGGTGTCAAGATACCGTTTCGTTGGATGTAGCTTCATCTTATGTAAACTAATGAACGCTATTTTGAGCTTTCCGTTGAGTACGTACATTGTTACAGACGCGTCAGGAAGGGTTAAAAGCGGACGGAAATCTGTCTAAAATCTCGTACTCAAGACGAATAGAATATACGGATTACAGAGAGAACATGTGGTTTGGTAAATGACATTGCGACTTTGAATGCTATTGATGACGGTTGACAAATGAACATTTACTGAGTGTGAAGCTTTACGTTCGCACGAATCATCGAGCCATTGAAGAGCTCAAGAAATACGATGTAACATTTCGTCATCGAGCCGATATCAAGAATGCTGCAGCCACTGCGCTCAGCAGAATTTTGAGTTCCGCCACATATCAAGGTCTCTGAAGAACATGTCAGGAAATTGTCATTCAGTTAAAAAACGGCACAGCAATGTCTGTGCCATATGAAGAGCTGAGCCTTCAAAACGGCCTATTGTTGCAAAAAGACGGAACAATAGTGCAATAGTTTGTGTCAGCGTTTATACTAACAGAATTGATATCTTTCTGGCATTAAACATTGGGATATCCCGTTACCGGGCGCCTCTTCGAGACATTTCAGTCGCCATTGTATAGGCTTGATAATCCAACGAAACTCGTAACTAATGTCAGCGTTGTAAACCACAAAAAGGAGAATAGATCACCCCGATTGCTTTCACTGTCCTTGAATGTAACCAATTTCTGCGCATTAAACAGGTAGATTCAATGCCGGTTTCTCGTGGTGGAGTAGCCTTTGTGTTTTCTATAGTCGACAAGTTTATCCGATGGAATGATTTTGTATCACTAAAGAAATTTACACCATGAAGGATAATAAATTGCCTAGTAGACCTCTGGCTCTGTCGATTTGGTGCACCAAAAGTTACTTTTACCAACTAGGTTGCACAGTTCGAGTCGACAGAATTTAATAATTGGTGCAAGAGAAATAATATAAAACATTCCCAAGCAACCACTAACTACTCACAGACCAAAGCGACAGATGATCAAGCATCTCGGACGATGAAATAGGTATTGTGATATTGGTGTCACAAGGTCGAGCGAACATGCAATCTACCATATTAACACCTACGGGCTTTTATTCGTGTGAATGCAGTGGTATACATAACCAAAATTATACAACAGTTTTTCATTACGAAGCTGTTACTGAATTTAAAATATTATAAATGAAATTAGTAGTAATAAATAAGATATGAGCACCTGACCGATTAATAACTTACATATGCCAGTATAAACTAAAAAATTGTATACTGTGGAAAAGACAATTCTTTCAGTAGACAGGTTTTGACCTTAATGGGAACTCATCACGAAATGGCCAGAATTATGCTGCGGATAGGGCTCGAACCTGGGCACGTCTGCTTCGGAATCTGTTGCTCTAACCACTGTGCCATCCTGCCGCACACTACACTACACACACTTTTCAGTTATATTTCAACTAATGAAACTTGGTTTGTTTATTTTTCTTTTAGATGGAGCTCATTTGGCATACATTTAGACCTAAAGTTCCAACAAACCATCCCAAATCTGTCATTACTGAAAAAACACCACACAACATGGGGAAGTGATATTGAGGCAAACATTTATATAATTAAGCGAATATTGGTTGCTCGGGCGATGACAAAAATTATTAAAACCAAGGTCTCGATCTTGATATAAGCACTTGACCAATTGATTACTTATACATGTCAGTATAAACTAAGATTAGTATAGTGTGTAGCATCCTCGTCCATTAATGGCAACTGATTTGATGCATTAACTTTAGCCCTACTTGCAATGCGTTCCCCTTTACGTGTATCTGTTAGAACGTCTGAGTTACATCAGCACCCATGTTTATTGACTTCGTCTTCATTTCAATAATATGTCTGCCCAGCAACCAAGATATGCTCCTTAGCTAATCTACGTACATCCCCCGCTTCATAATTAATAGAAATTCTCATTCGTAACGATGTTACTCATGCACCATTGCAACCCAGGCATCGCGGTCCTTACACGGTTTTATTCAGACAGCCTAAATATTTCATTATGAAAGGTGCGACACCTACATCGGTAAACATAGACATGTTGAATATTTTTATCGAGCTGCCTGATCCTGACGACTTACAACCTTCCACAGGCGTTTAAGTTTCAACGTAGTAATAAATTGCTTTGCATTACAAGTAATTGATAGAATTTTTTCTGTTTATTTTTCTTTATTCTATGTATCATATGTTAACTTTCAGCGCACTAATTTTGCCCTATTTCACGTGACGTGATCTCCATGGATACACATGATTCATTATTTTACTCATACTCAAATTTACACCGTGGTGTAATCAGCTCTTTTTAGCTTTAAATTGTGAATTGGCATGAACAGTTCTTCGGTATTATGACATTTCTGCGGCAATGTTCGTTTACACGTTTTTACTTAACATTTGATTTTCATGCATTTGTATACATCATACTGTTGTACCGTATGGCTCACACCTGAAATCACACTTGTTTATTTTGATATGACCAACTACATAAAGCTAACGCTTTGTGCATCGAGACTAAGTGCTCATCGGTTTCATATCATGGTTTAGACCATTATCATGCATACTGCAACTTCATCAGTTACACAGTACACATTCACTAACGTTTATCTTGACTACAACGTCGAGCACACACTAGCTGCTTTCGACGTATCGCACTCTCTTTGACAACAATCCAGCCTGCCCAAGTAACAACTTAAACGTGACAACTTCAGTTTTAATCCACCTTGCAATTTTCACGCTGCGGCTCTCAAAACATATCACAAAGCTCTATTTCACTTCACGTGGTATGATCGGCCACTAAAGATAACAGTTGGTGGTGTAATTAGTTATTTGCATCAAATCATAGTTGAATCAATTGACGAGTTTGCACCAACCTAGCATTACTGTATATTTTCGTTAACTGTGTTCAGAATAATAACCAGTTTCTTAACTGGGTTCAAACTCTGCCCTACAGTAGTAATCAAGCCTCGCCAGAAAGGTTTTTTATTTCTTACTTTCTTTTTCTCACAGTGGAAAGTGATTAACGGCTCAAATTTATTCGCTGACTTATTATCAAACTTTAATTCAAATTTAATACTGACAATTTCCTTGCTGTGCCGGTTATCTACGCCGACGTTTCGGCTTGCGTTTACCGCGCTGTATAAATAATTCGGCTAGTTTTCAGTAACGTCAATTTTCTTGCTGCTGCGTAACCAGTCATACGTAATCGATTATCAATTAATCTGAATTATACGTGTGCATGCCATCTCGGTGTTGCCGCAGATCCTCAAAAGACTAGTCTAAGCCTTTGAATGTGGCGTACATCTATTGAAATCAACATTGCATGGATTGCGGCCAACGATCTTGAACCAAGGTGGTCTTTATGGACGTCCATTAAACCTCAAGGAATTTTCCAGTGAATTATTCCTGACCATGGTAAAGGCCACCAACTCCGTTTCCTTATTGTTCTTCTTAGTAACGTCGCAATGAACTTCCTTTTATCCGAGACGTTACAGACTATTTGTGTATTTCATGCGCTAAAACAACAAATAACCTCAGATTTCACGCCAAAATTGGATTTATCATTGGCACTAAAGCAGATGGATATGATCTCAAGAGCGATATTTATGATGAAACGTCATTAGGCGTATTATTTGCAATAGCCATGGAGATCTCATTCAACC
>JAQBSW010014287.1:0-11974 GCA_029291075.1 Eudiplozoon nipponicum
AGTTATCCATTGACATATGAATAGGCATCAATGTCGTAGATTCGTGAGAAAATGTCAGTTTGTTCTGAGAAAAAGTAGAACACGTGCTTTAAATTAAGCTAAGTATGTCTCCACATACAAGGAATAACATATTTAGTCATGCTTTTACATAATTTTAATATTAATTTTCCAGATTTTTTTCTAAAATCAGTGTACTTTTAACTCGATTGCTGATCAATTCTAGGTTTTATAGGAGTAATGTTCATTTTTGTTAAATCTGGAGCTTCTACCTTTCTTTAAGACGTATACATTTATTCTCGTTCTATAGGCCTGCATAAATATGGCAAAATCAAGCTTTGGACAATCTAAATACGATTTGTCCATCAAAGAAACTTTAAAAAGTTCAGATTTTGCATGTTTTGATGCAAAATTTCATTGTATTCATATCAAAGGGAAATTTTTTTGAAAGATCTTTAACAGATTTGCTTGGGTTAATAAAAGAATGCTGAAATATATGTTTCTACCTATTTTAGTCATAGCACATAAATGTGAACACTATAAAGTATACGCTGATAATTATTTTTACAATATATATTCTACCTATAAAGTGTCACTTATACACATGAAAGAAAATATAATATATTTATAATGCTAATTCATTGTGCAAATTTGCTTGTATTTACAGATATTCAAATTAAGTCTGAGACAGTTCTTCATATGCGTAGCTGAGTACAGAAGAATTGGATCAGAAAATAAGAACGCTTCACGAATTTCAAACCATGTCAGATTTAATCTTTTAATTGAAATTCACAGTTATACCCTTAATGTTTGTTGATAGATTTTTAATTACAATTTATTTTCTTTCTGCTCTTGGTCTCTACAGAAGTAGACTTGTTTTTATCTTGTCTTGGCGAATTAGTACGTGATGAAGCAACTGGGTTGCTGGAATTCTTCTAAGTCCGTGAACAGCAAGATAACTTAATTTTGGCGCTGTTATACACAAATATCTTTCTACGGACAAAAATTTAATTAGTCATTTATAATTTCTAAATAAAATTCTCTGCTCTCATACTCAAATAAGTTTCATCTTAATGTGTTGTAACCCGTAAAATATTAGACATCGAGGACATTTTTCCCACTAACTTCAAAATCCGTATTATTGTCGTATGTTCGTTCTCAAAATCACATTTTGTCTAAGGAAAGAGAGATTTCTAAATTACCCAGTCATTTTAAGCATTCTGCGCGAAATATATTAATACGAATTTTTTATACTAATTTTTATATATCTATAAGTCTTGGTCCTGATTGATTACACGAGGGTTTAATAGAATTAAATCTATAAAAATATTCGATTTTATCTTGAAGGCTGAATGTTTCTTGATAAATTTGTTACAAGATGACTCATTATTGTATGATAAAGTATTTCCTTGCTATATATTGTAACTATTTAAATTGAAAACTAAATTAAACACTGATCTAGTTAATTTGACCAAACGCAGAAAATTATTCTCAGATAGTTTTATCAGCCGCATTCTTTCATTTATATATTCTTTGTGTAATTGAACGATAAGGATAAGCCTAAAATTTAAACATGTGTATTGCTAAAAATTATAACAGCATAATTTATTTTTATAATCTACTTACAAATTATCTTTTTGTTTGGTGAAACAGTGAGTAATGAAAGACCTAAATTGCCTGATGTTGGTCAAAGTAAGTGGCAGAAACTTTGTTAAAATAATGATTAAATTCAATTTACCATTTACATTTTAATTTTGTATATTTTTGAAATAATTTCGCCAAAAGTAGCCAGAAAATTAAGTGTAATTATTTAAACGAAAATGGTGGATTCTCGTTGAATTCTGTTTGACAGCAACTTCTTTAAGTAGCGCAGTATATTGTGCTTTATTAGAGCTAAGAATGCAAAAATGTAAAGCACGAGAAATAAAAATATAACCCCTTCCAGTAAAACAACAGTTAATTGAATGGATTATTGATTAATTAAACAAATTTTGAAAAAGTATTTAAATGTTAAATCGTAAATCATATTTTACTGGAGGCTAAAGCCAAAATTTAAATTTTAACAAACATTAAATAATGAAAATAATATGAAAATATGAATTCAAATATGTGGCAGATATGAAATTTTTCAGAATTGCATTTAGCTGCAAACAGGCAAAAATATCCACATTTACTCTGTAATAAACTTAAACCGCGTACGTTATTCAAGCCTTCACAGATGCCTTCATTTTGGCTATATATCAGAATTCATATACAAATAAATCCATAGCTGACCTTTACTACAAGTTCGCAACAGAGGAATATGCGTTGGATGTTACGTATCCTGTCTTGCTTACCCTGAAATATGTGCTAAATACACCTTATCGTCAGCATTTATTACGAAACTTAGTTCGTGTCTTCTAGTATGCTTCTGTAGATGCGTAAACACAAATACGTATAAAACAGCTTTTGTGACAATTTCGATCCACCATGATTTTAAATATGATTTATGCCGTTCGCGTCGTATGACATCAATTTTTCTTTCCCATATATTAGCGCACAAAAAGAAGAACATCGATCAAGTTCCGAGGATTATTCTCTTACCCTTTACAGAAACATAAGACATATGTTAGTTACGGAGTTAAATGTGGTCAGTTTTCTTCCACGACACAGAATTCATTAAGATGTTTAATTCTAGTGTGCAGTTTGGTGTTTTCGGCATCTTAGCTAATTATTTGAATTGACAGTACTTAAAAATTTTTTATGCCAAAAATTTGATTGAATCGAAGGCGCAGATATCGTTTGACATATAAATAGTCATCAATGTCGTAGATTCGTAGGGAAAATACAGTTTGTTGTAAGAAAAATTAGAACACTTTACAACTCCGTCACCTTTAAGAATCTTGCTTTAAATAAACATAAGTATGTATCTAAATACAAGGAATAGCATAAATATTCATGATATTACATGCTTGTAATACTAATTATTAATTTTTTTTTCCAAAATCAATGTATGTTTAACTCGAAAGCTGAACAATTCTAAATCTTTTCAAGAGTGCTGTTCATTTTTGATAAATATGGAGCTTCTACATACCTTTTAGACATATACATTTATTCTCGTTCTATACGCCTGCATAAATCTGGCAATATCTTGCTTTGCACAGTCGTAACACGATTTATCCATCAAAGTAACTTTAAATAGTTTAGATTTTGCTTGTTTTGAAGCAAATGTTATTTTAGTCATGAAAAGGAATTTTTTAAAAAGGTCTTTGGTAGATCTGCTTGGCTTAAATACAGAACGCGGAAATAGGTGTTTCTAACTATTTTAGTTATTGCCGTACCTTGAAGTACTCGCTGATAATTATTTTTCCAATAAATATTCTACCTATAAAGTTTCACTTACACACATGAAAGCAAATATAATATATTTATTGTGCAAATTTGCTCGTATTAGCAGAAAATGGAGAATTCGAAATTACCCAGTCATTTTAAGCATCCTGCACAAAAAACTATTACTACGAAATATTTTATACTAATTATTATATACCGAAAATTTTGCTCCTGATTGATTACACAAGGATTTAATAGGATTAAATCTATACAAAAATTAGTTTTAACTTGAAGGCTGAACGTTTCTGGATAAATTTGTTACAAGATGACTCATTATTGTATGATAATGTATTTCCTTGCTATATATTGTAACTATTTAAATTTGCAAACTAAATTAAACACTGATCTAGTTAATTTCACCAAACGCAGAAAATTATTCTCAGATAGTTTTATCAGCCGCATTCTTTCATTTATATATTCTTTGTGGAATTGAAACGATAGAAAAAAGACAAAACTTTAAACATGTTTATGGCTAAAATTTAAAAAAGCCTAATTTGTTTTTATAACCTACTTACAAATTATCTTTTTGTTTGGTGAAACAGTGAGTTATGGTGGACCTAAAGTTGCTGTTGGTGATAAAAGTAAGTGCCAGAAATTTGTTAAAATAATGTTTAAATTCAAATTACCATTTACTTTTTATTAAATTTGTATAATTTTGTAATAATTTCGCCCAAAGTAGCCAGAAAATGAAGTGTAATTATTTAAATTATGTTGGTGGATTCTAGATAAATTTTGTTTGCCAGGAAATTCTTTAATTAGCGCAACATATCGTGCTATATTATAGCTAAGAATGTAAAAATTAATATCTCGAGAAATTAACATAAAACCTCTTTCAGTAAAACAACAGTTATCTGAATGAATCATTGATTACTTAAATACATTTTGTAAAAGTATCCAAATTTTCAATGGTAAAACATTTTTTCCCGAAGACTAAAGCCACAATTTAATTTTTAACAAACATTAAATAATGAAAATAATATGAAAATATGAATTAAAATATGTGGCAAATATGAACTTTTTCAGAATTGCATTTAGCTGCGTACAGGCAAAATTGTCCACATTTGCTCTGTAATAAATTTAAACCGCATACGTTATTCAAGCTTTCACAAATGCCTTCATTTTGGCTAGATATCAGAATTCATACAAATAACTCATCAGCTGACCTTTACTACGAGTTCCGTTATCTGATTGCAACAGAGGAATATGCGTTGGATGTTACGAATCTTGTTTTGCTAACCCTGAAATATGTGCAAAATACACCTTATCGTCAGCATTTATTACGAAACATCTGTCATTGCAGCAAGTTAGCTCCTCTAGATGTGTAAATACAAATACGTATAAAATAGCTTTTCATGTAACTTTGAACCACCACGATTACAAATATGGCTTATGCCGTTTGCATCGTTTGACTGAATTTTATCTTCCCTATCTTCCAAGGATGATTCTCATAGAATTTACCGAAACATAAGACAAATATTAGTTACGGCGTTAATTGTAGTCTGTTTCTTTCCACGACAAAGAAATCATTGACGTGTTTAAATCCAGTGTGAATTCTTGTGATTTCTGCATCGTATAAAATATTTTTATATTGACAATAATTAAAAAATCTTTCTGCCAAACATTTGATTGAAACGGAGGCACAGTTATCCATTGACATATGAATAGGCATCAATGTCGTAGATTCGTGATAAAATGTCAGTTTGTTCTGAGAAAAAGTAGAACACGTGCTTTAAATTAAGCTAAGTATGTCTCCACATACAAGAAATAACATATTTAGTCATGCTTTTACATAATTTTAATATTAATTTTCCAGATTTTTTTCTAAAATCAGTGTACTTTTAACTCGATTGCTGATCAATTCTAGGTTTTATAGGAGTAATGTTCATTTTTGTTAAATCTGGAGCTTCTACCTTTCTTTAAGACGTATACATTTATTCTCGTTCTATAGGCCTGCATAAATATGGCAAAATCAAGCTTTGGACAATCTAAATACGATTTGTCCATCAAAGAAACTTTAAAAAGTTCAGATTTTGCATGTTTTGATGCAAAATTTCATTGTATTCATATCAAAGGGAAATTTTTTTGAAAGATCTTTAACAGATTTGCTTGGGTTAATAAAAGAATGCTGAAATATATGTTTCTACCTATTTTAGTCATAGCACATAAATGTGAACACTATAAAGTATACGCTGATAATTATTTTTACAATATATATTCTACCTATAAAGTGTCACTTATACACATGAAAGAAAATATAATATATTTATAATGCTAATTCATTGTGCAAATTTGCTTGTATTTACAGATATTCAAATTAAGTCTGAGACAGTTCTTCATATGCGTAGCTGAGTACAGAAGAATTGGATCAGAAAATAAGAACGCTTCACGAATTTCAAACCATGTTAGATTTAATCTTTTAATTGAAATTCACAGTTATACCCTTAATGTTTGTTGATAGATTTTTAATTACAGTTTATTTTCTTTCTGCTCTTGGTCTCTACAGAAGTAGACTTGTTTTTATCTTGTCTTGGCGAATTAGTACGTGATGAAGCAACTGGGTTGCTGGAATTCTACTAAGTCCGTGAACAGCAAGATAACTTAATTTTGGCGCTGTTATACACAAATATCTTTCTACGGACAAAAATTTAATTAGTCATTTATAATTTCTAAATAAAATTCTCTGCTCTCATACTCAAATAAGTTTCATCTTAATGTGTTGTAACCCGTAAAATATTAGACATCGAGGACATTTTTCCCACTAACTTCAAAATCCGTATTATTGTCGTATGTTCGTTCTCAAAATCACATTTTGTCTAAGGATAGAGAGATTTCTAAATTACCCAGTCATTTTAAGCATTCTGCGCGAAATATATTAATACGAATTTTTTATACTAATTTTTATATATCTATAAGTCTTGGTCCTGATTGATTACACGAGGGTTTAATAGAATTAAATCTATAAAAATATTCGATTTTATCTTGAAGGCTGAATGTTTCTTGATAAATTTGTTACAAGATGACTCATTGTTGTATGATAAAGTATTTCCTTGCTATATATTTTAACTATTTAGATTGCAAACTAAATTAAACACTGATCTAGTTAATTTGACCAAACGCAGAAAATTATTCTCAGATAGTTTTATCAACCGCATTCTATCATTTATAAAATCTTTGTGTAATTGAACGATAAGGAAAAGCCTAAAATTTAAACAGTATATTGCTAAAAATTATAACAGCATAATTTATTTTTATAATCTACTTACAAATTATCTTTTTGTTTGGTGAAACAGTGAGTGATGGTGGACCTAAAGTTGCTGTTGGTGATAAAAGTAAGTGCCAGAAATTTGTTAAAATAATGTTTAAATTCAAATTACCATTTACTTTTTATTAAATTTGTATAATTTTGTAATAATTTCGCCCAAAGTAGCCAGAAAATGAAGTGTAATTATTTAAATTATGTTGGTGGATTCTAGATAAATTTTGTTTGCCAGGAAATTCTTTAATTAGCGCAACATATCGTGCTATATTATAGCTAAGAATGTAAAAATTAATATCTCGAGAAATTAACATAAAACCTCTTTCAGTAAAACAACAGTTATCTGAATGAATCATTGATTACTTAAATACATTTTGTAAAAGTATCCAAATTTTCAATGGTAAAACATTTTTTCCCGAAGACTAAAGCCACAATTTAATTTTTAACAAACATTAAATAATGAAAATAATATGAAAATATGAATTAAAATATGTGGCAAATATGAACTTTTTCAGAATTGCATTTAGCTGCGTACAGGCAAAATTGTCCACATTTGCTCTGTAATAAATTTAAACCGCATACGTTATTCAAGCTTTCACAAATGCCTTCATTTTGGCTAGATATCAGAATTCATACAAATAACTCATCAGCTGACCTTTACTACGAGTTCCGTTATCTGATTGCAACAGAGGAATATGCGTTGGATGTTACGAATCTTGTTTTGCTAACCCTGAAATATGTGCAAAATACACCTTATCGTCAGCATTTATTACGAAACATCTGTCATTGCAGCAAGTTAGCTCCTCTAGATGTGTAAATACAAATACGTATAAAATAGCTTTTCATGTAACTTTGAACCACCACGATTACAAATATGGCTTATGCCGTTTGCATCGTTTGACTGAATTTT
Organism: Eudiplozoon nipponicum; assembly: GCA_029291075.1. Taxonomy (NCBI): domain Eukaryota; kingdom Metazoa; phylum Platyhelminthes; class Monogenea; order Mazocraeidea; family Diplozoidae; genus Eudiplozoon; species Eudiplozoon nipponicum. The sequence goes on from JAQBSW010014287.1 coordinate 7,533, forward strand.
ATCTTCCCTATCTTCCAAGGATGATTCTCATAGAATTTACCGAAACATAAGACAAATATTAGTTACGGCGTTAATTGTAGTCTGTTTCTTTCCACGACAAAGAAATCATTGACGTGTTTAAATCCAGTGTGAATTCTTGTGATTTCTGCATCGTATAAAATATTTTTATATTGACAGTAATTAAAAAATCTTTCTGCCAAACATTTGATTGAAACGGAGGCACAGTTATCCATTGACATATGAATAGGCATCAATGTCGTAGATTCGTGAGAAAATGTCAGTTTGTTCTGAGAAAAAGTAGAACACGTGCTTTAAATTAAGCTAAGTATGTCTCCACATACAAGGAATAACATATTTAGTCATGCTTTTACATAATTTTAATATTAATTTTCCAGATTTTTTTCTAAAATCAGTGTACTTTTAACTCGATTGCTGATCAATTCTAGGTTTTATAGGAGTAATGTTCATTTTTCTTAAATCTGGATCTTCTACCTACCTTTAAGACGTATACATTTACTCTCGTTCTACATGCCTGCATAAATCTGGCAATATCTAGATTTAAACAGTCTAATCACGATTTGTCCATCAAAGTAACTATAAAAATTAAGATTTTGAATTTTTGAGGCAAAATTTCATTTTATTCATATCGAAGGGAAATTGTTTTGAAAGATCTTTAGCAGATTTGCTTGGCTTAATAAAAGAATGCTGAAATATATGTTTCTACCTATTTTAGTCATAGCACATAAATGTGAATACTTTGAAGTACACGCTGATAATTATTTTTCCAATATGTATTCTACCTATAAAGTGTCACTTATACACATGAAAGAAAATATAATATATTTATAATGCTAATTCATTGTGCAAATTTGCTTGTATTTACAGATATTCAAATTAAGTCTGAGACAGTTCTTCATATGCGTAGCTGAGTACAGAAGAATTGGATCAGAAAATAAGAACGCTTCACGAATTTCAAACCATGTCAGATTTAATCTTTTAATTGAAATTCACAGTTATACCCTTAATGTTTGTTGATAGATTTTTAATTACAATTTATTTTCTTTCTGCTCTTGGTCTCTACAGAAGTAGACTTGTTTTTATCTTGTCTTGGCGAATTAGTACGTGATGAAGCAACTGGGTTGCTGGAATTCTTCTAAGTCCGTGAACAGCAAGATAACTTAATTTTGGCGCTGTTATACACAAATATCTTTCTACGGACAAAAATTTAATTAGTCATTTATAATTTCTAAATAAAATTCTCTGCTCTCATACTCAAATAAGTTTCATCTTAATGTGTTGTAACCCGTAAAATATTAGACATCGAGGACATTTTTCCCACTAACTTCAAAATCCGTATTATTGTCGTATGTTCGTTCTCAAAATCACATTTTGTCTAAGGAAAGAGAGATTTCTAAATTACCCAGTCATTTTAAGCATTCTGCGCGAAATATATTAATACGAATTTTTTATACTAATTTTTATATATCTATAAGTCTTGGTCCTGATTGATTACACGAGGGTTTAATAGAATTAAATCTATAAAAATATTCGATTTTATCTTGAAGGCTGAATGTTTCTTGATAAATTTGTTACAAGATGACTCATTATTGTATGATAAAGTATTTCCTTGCTATATATTGTAACTATTTAAATTGAAAACTAAATTAAACACTGATCTAGTTAATTTGACCAAACGTAGAAAATTATTCTCAGATAGTTTTATCAGCCGCATTCTATCATTTATATATTCTTTGTGTAATTGAACGATAGAGAAAAGCCAAAAATTTAAACATGTTTATTGATAAAATTTATAAAAGCCTAATTTATTTTTATAATCTACTTACAAATTATCTTTTTGTTTGGTGAAACAGTGAGTGGTGTAAGACCTAAATTGCCTCTGGATGGTCAAAGTAAGTGCCAGAAACTTTGTTAAAATAATGTTTAAATTCAAATTACCATTTACTTATTAAATTTGTATATTTTTGAAATAATTTCGCCAAAAGTAGCCAGAAAATTAAGTGTAATTATCTAAAAGATGCTGGTGGATTCTAGTTGAATTTTGTTTGACAACAAATTCTTTAAATAGCGCAGTATATTGTGCTATATTATAGCTATGAATGTAAAAATTAATAGCACGAGAAATTGAAATATTACCTCTTCCAGTAAAACAACAGTTATGTGAATGAATTACTGATTACTTAAATACATTTTGAAAAAGTATCCATACGTTCAATGGTAAATCATTTTTTCCCGAAGACTAAAGCCAAAATTTAAATTTTAACAAACATTAAATAATGAAAATAATATGAAAATATGAATTCAAATATGTGGCAGATATGAAATTTTTCAGAATTGCATTTAGCTGCACAATGGCAAAAATATCCACCTTTGCTCTGTAATAAACTTAAACCGAGTACGTTATTCAAGCCATCACAAATGCCTTCATTTTTGCTAGATATCAGAATTCATACAAATACCTCATCAGCTGACCTTTACTATGAGTTCTGTTAACCAATCGCAACAGATGAATATGCGTTGGATGTTACGGATCTTGTCTTGCTTAGCCTGAAATATTTCCAAAATATACCCTATCGTCAGCAGTTATTAAAAAACTTAGGTCGTGTCTTCTAGTATGCTTCTCAAGATGCGTAAACACAAATACTTATGAAATAGCTTTCGTTTAATTTCGAACCACCACGATTTTGAATATGATTATGCTGTTCACGCCGTATGACATCATTTTATTTTCCCATGTATTAGCGCACAAAAAGCAGGACATCGACCAAGTTCCAAGGATCAGTCTCATTCGCTTTACTGAAACATAAGACAAACGTTAGTTAAAGCGTTAAATGTGGTCAGGTTTCTTCCACGACACAGAATTTATTAAGATGTTAATTCTAGTGTGCATTTTTGTGTTTTCGTCATCTTAGAAAATGTTTTAAATTGACAGTACTTAAAAAAATCTTTATGCCAAAAGTTTGAGTGATAAAAAGGCCTAGATATCTATTGACATATTAATATACATCAATGTCGTAGATTCGTAGGGAAAATACAATTTATTCTAAGAAAAATTAGAACACTTCACAACTCCGTCGCCTTTAAGAAACTTGGTTTAAATAAACATATGTATGTCTCCAAATACAAGGAATAACATAAATATTCATGCTATTACATACTTGTAATACTGTTTCCAAATTGTTGTCTAAAATCAATGTACGTTTAACTCGAAAGCTGAACAATTCTACATCTTTTCAAGAGTGCTGTTGATTTTTGGTAAATCTGGAGCTTCTACCTATCTTTTAGACATATACATTTATTCTCGTTCTATACGCCTACATAACTCTGGCAAAATCTAGCATTGGACAGTATAATCACGATTTTTCCATCAAAGTTACTTTAAATGGTTTAGATTTTGCTTGTTTTAAAGCAAAATATCATTTTAGTCATATCAAAAGGTAATGGTTTTAAAAGATCTTTGGTAGATTGCTTGGCTCAAATAAAGAACGCGGAAATAGACATTTCTTCCTATTTTAGTTATTGCACATAAACTTAAATACTTTGAAGTACACGCTGATAATTATTTTTCCAATAAATATTCTACCTATAAAGTTTCACTTATACACATTAAAGCAAATATAGTTTATTTATAATGCAAATTCATTGTGCAACGTTGCTCGTATCGGCAGAAAATGGAGAATTCGAAATTACCTAGTCATTTTAAGCATCCAGGACGAAATATATTGCTACCAAATTTTTGTTATACTAATTATTATATACCTAAAATTTTGGTCCTGCTTGATTACACGAGGGTTTAATAGAATTAAATCTATAAAAAATTTGGTTTTATCTGGAAGGCTGAATGTTTCTTGATAAATTTTTTACAAGATGACTCATTGTTGTATGATAATGTATTTCCTTGCTGTATATTGTAACTATTTAAATTGCAAACTAAATTAAACACTGATCTAATTAATTTGACCAAACGCACACAATTATTCTCAGATAGTTTTTATCAGCCATATTCTACTATCTATTTATTCTTTGTGTAATTAAAACATAGAAAAAAGTCAAAAATTTAAGCATGTTTATTGATAAAATTTATAAAAGCCTAATTTATTTTTATAATCTACTTACAAATTATCTTATGTTTGGTGAAACAGTGAGTGGTGGTGGAACTAAATTTTCTGTTGGTGGTATAAGTAAGTGCCACAAACTTGTTTAAATAATGTTTAAATTTATATTACTATTTACTTTTTTTAAATTTGTATAATTTTCTAATAATTTTGCCAAAAGTAGCCAGAAAATTAAGTGTAATTATTTATATGATGTTGATGGATTCTGGTTGAATTTTGCTTGCCATGAATTTATTTAAGTTGCGAAATATATCGTTCTATATTATAGATAAGAATGTAAAAATTAATAGCAAGAGAAATAAGAATATT
>JAQBSW010014288.1:0-11973 GCA_029291075.1 Eudiplozoon nipponicum
TTCGCAATGCTTAGATCATGTATATTTAGAAACTGAAATGGTGAAATCGTACAGTTATGATGTTGTTAATTATTTCAAAGAATTGGATCACAAACAAATTATTCTACAATGGAACATCTTGAGTAGCAAAACACAGAAACTAAATTTTGAAAATGCACACGTGCACTGTTCCAGAATCAAATGGAATCTATTTAGAGAATTAAGCTTACTGATTGATTACGGAAGTTTTTATTTCTTGAACACTGACGAGTTTGTTTCTTCTGTTTCATCGTTATTATCTATTTTATTTCAGGCATCTACGTTTACGGACATTATACCGAAACGAATTAATAGGAAATTGTGTAAACTAAGATTTAAACGAGATAATATAATAAAGTGTAGTCTTATCAATAGTATTAAACAAATGAGGTTAGATCTCATTGATAACGAAATTAATTCATCACTACTGATAATTCGGCAAAGATCAGAACGAATTATTTTGGCCAAAATGAAGAGTAATCCTAGACTAGGATACAAACTCCTCACAGATTATAGTAAATATAAGGAAAAGTTAAAGCTTATATTACCTGTGGATAAAACTGAGCACGAATTTCTCTGTGAATTGGATGATGTTTTTGGCAATTTGATATGTAATCCACAGAATGAAAGAAATCTTATGGAAATACCTGATCCTTTGGGAGACCAGGAATCAGGACTTGTTATTGACAGTGATGAATTGATAAAATTGATGTTAAAAATCAAATCAAAAAAACAAAAAGATCACCTTGGTATTTCGATTGATAATCTGATTCAATTACCCTTAACATTTAGGAATGTGCTCTGCAACTTTATAAATAGAATTTTGAAGAATGGGAAATTACCAATCGATATATTAACGATAGTAGCAAAGCCGTTGCCAAAAGTTAGTAAGCCAACGTGCGCCAGTGATTATAGATTAATCTCTATTATCCCTTCGTTTTTGAAGATAATAGAACGATTGATACTAGATCATTTAGAACGTATGTTACCGGCTGATTTTGACCTATGTCAACATGGCTTTACGAAAGGTAGATCGACAACTACTAATATGCTTTCCATGTGGAAACATGTAATCACATTAGACGAGAATAAGTTAGATGCATTAATTGTATTTATAGATATCTCAAAAGCTTTTGACTCTATATCTTTTGATGCTATTTTGAATGCGATTAGTTTGTTGAATATTGATCCGAATATTTTTAGATTACTTAAATACTATCTATATAATCGACGAATGAGTATTCAAGTAAACGAATTGATATCAAAATAGAAACGAGTAACGAGTGTAGTTCCACAGGGATCAAGCTTGGGGCCAATTTTATTTAAAATCGTATTTGCACATTTGGAAACTAAGATCCTTAACGGTCGAGTTTACAAATTCGCAGATTATTTGAAAATTATCTTCCCAATTGATCCAAAGAATGTCGAATTCTCCAAAAATAATGTGACATTAGATTTGTATGATTTGAGTAAATATTTGATCACACTAGGGCTGAGAATAAACAATAAAAAGACGAAAGCTTTAAAAATAGGGAACAGAACAAACTTTCATTATGTTTATTTTCATGATGCTGTTATTAATTATGTGTTTGAGATTAAAATTATGCAAGAAATTAAGGATTTAGGTATAACTATTCAATATACAGCTTCTGCTAAGAGACATACAAAGTATAGTAGGCAGTGCCAAGAAAAGATGGACACTAATAAATCGAAATATCTTATCAAATGATATAAAACTTCGAAAAAAACACGTAAGCGCGCGCGGTTTGACATGGCTCCGATTTTGTCGCATTCCGATATGGAAAAAATTGTTATGGATCTTCAAAACTCCATGGAATTGATGAAGAATGAAATGTCCATATTGAAGAATGATTCAATTGTGAATGCAAAAAAATTTGAGCAAGTGGTGAAAAATAATGAAACTTTAAGTGCGCGTATAGTTGATCTAGTTGAACAGAATGAGACATTACTTGTGAAGCTAGACAAATTACAGACTGATGTTCAACCATGGATCGAATTGGCCGATTTAACTGTGGAAGGTGATATGCTAGTTAAAGATAAATCATCTGGTGAGGAAATACTAAATATATTAGCAAACGAAGTTTCAGCACGTATTAGCAAACAGGATCAATTAGTCTTATTTAATCTAGATGAAGATGCCGATGTAAAAGACGTCGAGAAATTAAATACGTTAATAAAAGAAGAAACACATGCAGCTATTACTAAATGCTACAGGGTGGGGAAACGAGCTGATCGTCCAAGGCCTGTAATTGTAAAATTATCAAAAAGGCCAACAAATATGCAATTAGAATCGATCAATAAAAAGAAAGAGGAGAATTTCAGCTTTCACAGCATATTTATTGGACGGGACAAAACGTTCCTCCAACGGAAATTGGCAAAAGTAAAAAAGTTAAAGAACAATCTGGAACGGAAACCGCCAATGTCTGAAGAAGCTGTTAAACGGACTCAATCGAGTGTGACTGCAACATCAAAAAACGATGTATCGTTATTAACTGTTGTGGACAGAAAGGGGAAAGGAAGTATGGCCTCGAGGCCCGTGAAAAGAATAGTAAAGAAGCCATCAAGGTTGAATCAGTAAAAGTGGACACTTGTTTAGATAAGTCGCTATCTACATTTACTCTATTTTATGCTAACTCTCGAAGTGTTAAAAATAAGAACTTTTTACTGTGTAATTTTATAATAAGTAATGATTTCGACTTTATAATATTATCCGAAACTTGGCTTAACAAGGATATTAAAAACCATGAATTTGATATTCCTCATTATTCTTTATTCAGAAAGGACAGATCGCTGGATAAAAGAGGTGGAGGAGTACTCATTTATTGTAAATCTGTATTTAAGGCGAAAATTTTACATACTAGTGATGATAATGCTATCATTGATTTCTTATCTATACAATTTGATAATCTGATCTTAACAGCGGTTTACAGACCGCCGTATGCTACTTTATTTGATGATCAAACATTTACCAATTCTTTTCAATCTATCTTTGATTGCCATGGCTATAATGTAGTGGTAGGTGACTTTAATAAGTTACAGGACTGTGAATTATCCAATTTTTTTTCTAACCATGATCTAAAGCAGATTATAAATGAATCAACTAGAGGTTCGCAATGCTTAGATCATGTATATTTAGAAACTGAAATGGTGAAATCGTACAGTTATGATGTTGTTAATTATTTCAAAGAATTGGATCACAAACAAATTATTCTACAATGGAACATCTTGAGTGGCAAAACACAGAAACTAAATTTTGAAAATGCACACGTGCACTGTTCCAGAATCAACTGGAATCTTTTTAGAGAGTTAAGCATACTGATTGATTATGAAAGTTTTTATTTCTTGAACACTGATGAATTTGTTTCTTCTGTTTCATCGTTATTATCTGTTTTATTTCAGGCATCTACGTTTACGGACATTATACCGAAACGAATTAATAGGAAATTGTGTAAACTAAGAATTAAACGAGATAATATAATAAAGTGTAGTCTTATCAATAGTATTAAACAAATGAGGTTAGATTCCATTGATAACGAAATTAATTCATCACTGCTGATAATTCGTCAAAGATCAGAACGAATTATTTTGGCCAAAATGAAGAGTAATCCTAGACTAGGATACAAACTCCTCACAGATTACAGTAAATATAAGGAAAAGTTAAAGCTTATATTACCTGTGGATAAAACTGAGTATGAATTTCTCTGTGAATTGGATGAAGTATTTGGCAATTTGATATGTAATCCACAGAATGAAAGAAATCTTATGGAACTACCTGATCCTTTGGGAGACCAGGAACCAGGACTTGTTATTGACAGTGATGAATTGATAAAATTGATGTTAAAAATCAAATCAAAAAAACAAAAAGATCACCTTGGTATTTCGATTGATAATTTAATTCAATTACCCTTAACATTTAGAAATGCACTCTGCAACTTTATAAATAGAATTTTGAATGATGGGAAATTACCAATTGATATATTAACGATTGTAGCTAAGCCGTTGCCAAAAGTTAGTAAGCCAACGTGCGCCAGTGATTATAGATTAATCTCTATTATCCCTTCGTTTTTGAAGATAATAGAACGATTGATACTTGATCATTTAGAACGTATGTTACCGGCTGATTTTGACTTATGTCAACATGGCTTTACGAAAGGTAGATCGACAACTACCAATATGCTTTCCATGTGGAAACATGTAATCACATTAGACGAGAATAAGTTAGATGCATTAATTGTATTTATAGATATCTCAAAAGCTTTTGACTCTATATCTTTTGATGCTATTTTGAATGCGATTAGTTTGTTGAATATTGATCCGAATATTTTTAGATTACTTAAATACTATCTATATAATCGAAGAATGAGTATTCAAGTAAATGATTTGATATCAAAATCAAAACGAGTAACGAGTGGAGTTCCACAGGGATCAAGCTTGGGGCCAATTTTATTTAAAATTGTATTAGCAAATTTGGAAACTAAAATCCTTAATGGTCGAGTTTGCAAATTCGCTGATGATTTAAAAATAATCTTCCCAATTGATCCAAAGAATGTCGAATTCTCCAAAAATAATGTGACTTTAGATTTGTATGATTTGAGTAAATATTTGTTTACACTAGGGCTGAGAATAAACAATAAAAAGACGAAAGCTTTAAAAATAGGGAACAGAACAAACTTTCATTATGTTTATTTTCATGATGCAGTTATTAATGATGTGTTTGAGATTAAACTTATGCAAGAAATTAAGGATTTAGGCATAACTATTCAATGTACAGCTTCTGCTGAGAGACATATTGAAAGTATAGTAGGCAGTGCCAAGAAAAGATGGGCACTAATAAATCGAACTATTTTATCAAATGATATAAAACTTCAAATGTATATAATATGGATTAGACCGGTACTAGAATATGCTGTCGCTACCTGGAATCCATTAAAAAAAGGATTGTCTAATAAGATAGAAGCTGTACAAAGAAAAGTTGTGAAACATATTAGTCCTACTTCTTGCACTATATACGCCTCTAGATTACAGTTTGCGTCATTGCAATCTCTGTGGTTTCGGAGGATGTGTTATTGTATAAAAGTTTTCCATCTGAACCAGTGGACTGGTGCCTATATGACTCCGATAAGGAAGAGTCATGAAATTGGAACTAGATCTGGACATATGGCAATATCTCCTCCTTTTGTGGGGAATGTAGCGAGCAAGTTATTCTCTTTCTCGAAAATCTACAAAATTTATAATCAATTGCCAAAGGGGCTTAGAGAAATGCCTCCATCTAAGATGTCTATTAAATCTATATTTACTGAACTTGAAAAAGTCTGCAATCCTGCTGATATCTTTTATTTTTTTGATTATGATAATACTTTCTCATGGTTGAATAAGAGACAAGGATAATTGTTATCGGAAACAGATTTTATTGAGATTTTATTTCCAAGTTTTGTATTATTATAATTGAAATGTTATGCACTAGATCTTCAAATTAGTTAACATTACATACAATCAATTGCTAGTCATGGTTCTCAATTTTTGCATAATGTTACACTCGAATTATACCTTAATTGTTCCTAATTTGGTGATGTATATATTATTCTTTTCAGTCGAACTTTCTGATATTGATATATTGTATTGTAAAACTAGTGAGATATACCTATCTACACGAGATGAATTGCACAATTTATTGTGATGTGATAATTATTTTAATATATATTGTACAATTTCCAATTTTATTATTTGATGGAATATGTGTGGTTTGAATCCAAATAAAGATATTCTATTCTATTCTATTCTAATATGGATTAGACCGGTACTATAATATGCTGTCGCTACTTGGAATCCATTAAAAAAGTGTTTGTCTAATAAGATAGAAGCTGTACAAAGAAAAGTTGTGAAACATATTAGTCCTATTTCTTGCACTATATACGCCTCTAGATTACAGTTTGTGTCATTGCAATCTCTGTGGTTTCGGAGGATGTGTTATTGTATAAAAGTTTTCCATTTGAACCAGTGGACTCGTGCCTATATGACTCCGATAAGAAAGAGTCATGAAGTTGGAACTAGATCTGGACATTTGGCAATATCTCCTCCTTTGGTGGAGAATGTAGCGGGCAAGTTATTCTCTTTCTTGAAAATCTACAAAATTTATAACCTATTACCCAAGGGACTTAGAGAAATGCCTCCATCTAAGATGTCTTTTAAAACTTTATCTACTGAACTTGAAAAAGTCGGCAATCCTGCTGATATTTTTTTGATTGTGATAATACTTTCTCATGGTTGAATAAAAGACAAAGATAATTATTATCGGAAACAGATTTTCTTGAGATTTTTATTTCTGTAGAGGATGTTGAATCCTCCGCCTTATATAAAATGACCTTGAATGATAAATTTAAACCACCATAGTTGATTGTAACAACTTTATTTAAAAAGAATTTTTTCTTTTTATTTTCCAGAACATTTTTTGTTTGAAGACTTGATTTTTAAAAATTGTGCGCTATATTTCAGTTTTTGAGTATCTCGCTACCGGACTGGTTGAAGATTTTCGTTTGCTGTATTTTAACATTTCTTTCCATTATAAACATTAAAAAGCTTTCTACAATATAATCTTCCAACACTTGTCTTGTGTTCTGATATAATATAACACTGAGGAGGAGCCTTGGAACAGGTAATTTTATTTATTATTGTGGGTCACGTACACTGTCAAAGCAGATTATTGCTGAAGATATAGCTTTCCAACTCTCACCTTCCTATCGCCATAAGTTAGTGTCAATTTGAGTATAATAATTCTTGATCATGAATACCGATATTAAATTAGAAGATGTATTTCATTTAGTGCAGGACATAACGGATTTAAATTTAAATGACACAGGTAACAATGTAGGCATATCAGACTCTACTGTGAATATTAGGACATCTAGCGAACTGGCATCTATGGGGCTTACAGACACCAATAGGTTAGGGGCCTCAACAAAATTTGGCGACCACGCCAGTCCAAGAATATTAAGTCTACCACAGTATAAGTCAGAGAAACATGCAAGTTGGGTAGGAGATGCCCAAATGATATTTGAGGCTTATTGTATTGTGAACCCTATGGAGAAATTTGTTGCAGCATGGATGGCATTGCCTGAGAATTTCCGAAATGCTTTGGAAAATTTCAGAGACAGAACTGTGAAAGAAAAGCCGTACAACGCATTTGAGTTATTAATGGCTGAAATTCAACAGAGATATCAGCCTGGAAGAACAGCGCAAATGTGCGAACTATTACGCTTAGAAAAAATGGGACGTCAGTTACCGTCCGAATTTTATGAACGCCTTTGCACGAAAGCTTCCAGGTTGAATATATCTAGTGATGTAGTCAACTCCATTTTTACAGCTGAGTTACCAGTTAGGCTCAGAACAACAATGGAAGTGTTTGACACAATGAACATAGATTGGCCGACAAAACTCAGAGGGTTAGACGGCGTATATAAACAGCAAGAACCACTAGTACATGCTGTAATGGCAGATTCTGTAACGATGCAGCCAGTCAGGGCAGATACCGAAAACCACCTGACCACACAAGAAACTTTGCGTTTCTTATGTAGGGAAGTTGCTAGCTTGCGTAGTGAAGTCGCACAACTTCAGAGTCAGGTCCAGTATATTAGACGTCGAAGGAGTCACTCGCGTCAACGCTTCGAAGGGCCACGCGGATGGGGTAAGGCACAGGGCGAATATGGACGCAGTGCGAAGTGCCAAGATGAAAATTATAATTACCCGCGAGTAGGTGGACCCAAATGGAAGGGAAGCACAAAACCGGTTGAGAGAAATCCGTCACCGGGAAAAGGGAAACACCCCCACTTAAAGGAGCCGTAGGGGGGTTCCATTGCAAAGGCTCCCAAATATACAAAAAATGCCTTTAAAAGGCATACTCAAAGCAGAGGCGACAAGTATAAATAGCACCGAGATAGAAGGCAAAAGAGTCCGATTCTCACTAAGCGGGGATCTTGAAAACATTGCCGGAGTGTCCAGCAACAAGTTCATTATTAAGGATGAATTATCTGGATTAGAATTTCTCATAGACACGGGTGCGGAGGTAAGCATAGTTAGGTCAGACGTGGTGGAAGCAGATTGCCCCACATTTGATTATCAACTATGGGCCGCGAATGGTAGTCCGATTGAAGTAAAAGGGATGAAAGAAATGTCGGTAACATTAGGCCAGAAATCTTCTTTCCTATGGAATTTTCTAGTAGCCGATGTCAAGGACCATATCATTGGCATGGATTTCTTGACACATTTCAAGCTGGCATTAGACCCCAAGGCTAGGACTATCACAGAAGGCGTAGGGACATCAATAAATAATGAGTCTAACGTGTCGGCAGTTAGAACAGTCCTCTTACCTCGTCCAACAGTCGCACATGACTTTGCCGATATTATCGAGAAGCACCTAGCAGTGTTTCAACCTTTTAGTGCCAAAAAGATAGGTTTGAAAATAGGAGTAGAACACCAGATAGAATTGGTAGCTCCGTTACCTTGTTCACCAAAGGCTCAACCATTGGCACAACACAAGCAACAAGTAGCTGTGTCAGAATTTCATCAATTGCGCGAAGAGGGGATTTGTAGAAGGTCAAATTCCAATTTTGCTTCCCCAATAGTGGTAGTTCCCAAACCTGAACCGGGTCAATGGAGGGTTTGTGGGAATTATCGTCTATTAAACTCAGTGACGAAGGGTGATTCTTATCCTCTCCCTAACCAGAGTACTTTGCTCCGAGATATAATGGGATATGAGGTTTATTCAACTTTAGATCTCCAGAAAGCGTACTATCAGGTACCAATGGAAGAAAGTTCGATACCACTCACCGCAGTCAGATTTCCAGGAGGGGGATCGCATGAATTTCTTCGAATGCCTTTTGGTTTGAAAAACGCCAGTCAGACATTCCAGCGTTTGGCTGAAGAAATCCTTCAGAATTGTCCATTTGCGAGAGTATATATAGATGACATAATAATTTTTAGTCGCTCACGAGACGAACATCGCACGCATTTGGAAACGGTTTTGACCAGGCTGGAACAATATGGATTAGTGGTCAAACCTAATAAGAGTAATATTGGTTGCTCTTCAGTTAAATACCTTGGTCATATACTTTCCAAAGACGGAATTAAGCCTTTGGAAGATAAGGACCAAGCCATTAAGGACGTAACTGAACCCAGAACCGTACGCCAGTTGCGAAGGTTCTTGGGCATGATCAGCTATTATCGTCGATTCATTCCAGGTCTAGCCGGAATTCTTGGATCGTTAACAAGCCATCTCACTCTTGAAAAGAGCACGATCAAGAAGTCTTGGCCTATCATCTTGAGTCAAGAAGACCGAGAAAATTTCCAAAAGGCCAAGGATATGTTAAGTGACGTAACCACATTAGCACCTGTAGATTGGGAAAAACCTTTCGAACTAATCACTGATGCCTCAGATGTTGCATTAGGGGCAGTGCTACAGCAAAGAGAGTCGGGACGTAGTAAAACCGATTGGGTTTTATAGCCGTAAGCTTACTGATCGAGAAAAACGTTATGATACGTTTGGCAAAGAGCTTCTAGCCGTGTATGCCGCAGTGTTACACTTCGAGCATTACTTAGATGGTCACAAGTTTAAGTTATTGACCGATCATAAGCCATTGATCAGCATACTTGGTAAAACAGCTAGGCTTAATTACTCTCGTAGAGTAAATTCCCAAATAACACGGTTAGCAGAGTTCGATTTCACTGTGTCTCATATTGCTGGTAAAGAGAATGTGGTAGCAGATGCACTAAGCCGACCGAATGAAGCTGATGTCGATACGATATTTCAAGGTCCTTTGAAAAGTTTAGAAGAATCAATGCACGATTTCGTTAGTCAAATCGAAGAAGCGCAAGGACTGGATCCCTTTACATTGGTATTGTCCAAAAGACCAGGATATGTGCGTAAGCTCATAAGTGGCAAGTGGTTGTTATGCGAAACATCTAGAAGTCAACCACGACCATATGTGCCATTGGAGTTACGGGCCAAGATTATCCAAGTGTTGCATGACATGGGTCATCCATCCATTAAAGCCACCATTCGATTGATCAACGACAGATACGTATGGCCGCACATGTCTAAAGACATACGGGTATGGGTAAGAGCCTGTGCCAAGTGTCAAACGTGTAAGGTGTGGAGACATACCAGAACCGAGATAAAGAACATTGGAATACCAAATGGACGGTTCAGACACGTACACATAGACATCGTTGAAATGCCTGGAAGTAAATGGAAATAAATACTTGCTGACTATGGTAGATAGATTTAGTCGTCAATTTGAAGTGGCGATTTTAAAAGACATGACAGCGCAAGAAGTTTTGTTAGCGTTTCTACATAATTGGATATCGCGTTATGGTGTTCCGGAAAAGGTCACTAGTGATCGCGGTAGTCAATTTATGTCAGAGCTTTTCGTAAGATCCCTCAACATCATGGGAACCACTATAATACATACTAGCGCGTATAACCCACGAGCGAATGGGATGGTAGAAAGGCTACATCGTGAACTGAAAGCTGCATTAAGGTGTACTAGTGGAACAAGCTGGATACACGATCTTCCTATAGTACTACTCGCCATGCGCAACAGATATAGGGCACAATTAGGAACTTCCATTGCAGAATTAGTTTATGGAGAACCATTAAGGTTGCCTGGAGATCTTCTAATTGAAACTCCAAGTAGTCTTGATTGGGCTTCTAGTTATGTAGATTGGTTTGTAGGAGCACTTAGAGACAAGATGTGTCGTTTGGCCCCAACCAAAACTAGAAAACCTAAAACTAAATGCTATGTGTCCTCTGATTTAAAATCGGCATCGCATGTTTATATTACTAATGAGAATAGGAAGAACTGCCTAACACCATTTTACAAAGGACCATACAAGGTCAAGAGGATGACTGATAAGAATGTCATCATAGAAATAAATGGCATTGAGGATTGTGTTACGTTGGATCGCTGTATTCCCCAGTTTATCTGGATTGACGGTGTGACCGAATTAAAAGATGCGTTGAATGACCGTTCCATGGGCGAATCTGAGGTGTGCAATCCCATCTTGCAGACACATAATGAAATGCAGCAATTGGAAAAACCGTTGTCTAACATATCAAAATCTTATTCTACTGAATCACAGCATGAAAATTATTTGTCGACACCAGATGATATTGAAGAACCAGCGAATGTTATATCGGGCGAGATGACGACGTCAGGGGCGCCAGTATGCACAAAACGATCTGGACGAATACACCGTCAGCCGAAGAACGATGATTACATCTACTATTAGTCGTTCCTCTCTTTTTTTGAGAAGGTGGTGTGTGTAGAGGATGTTGAATCCTCCGCCTTATATAAAATGACCTTGAATGATAAATTTAAACCACCATAGCTGATTGTAACAACTTTATTTAAAAAGAATTTTTTCTTTTTATTTTCCAGAACATTCTTTGTTTAAAGACTTGATTTTTAAAATTGTGCGCTATTTTCAGTTTTTGAGTATCTCGCTACCGGACTGGTTGAAGATTTTCGTTTGCTGCATTTTAACATTTCTTTCCATTATAAACATTAAAAAGCTTTCTACAATATAATCTTCCAACACTTGTCTTGTGTTCTGATATAATATAACACTGAGGAGGAGCCTTGGAACAGGTAATTTTATTTATTATTGTGGGTCACGTACACATCAAAGCAGATTATTGCTGAAGATATAGCTTTCCAACTCTCACCTTCCTATCGCCATAAGTAAGTGTCAATTTGAGTATAATAATTCTTGATCATGAATACCGATATTAAATTAGAAGATGTATTTCATTTAGTGCAGGACATAACGGATTTAAATTTAATTGACACAGGTAACAATGTAGGCATATCAGACTCTACTGTGAATATTAGGACATCTAGCGAACTGGCATCTATGGGGCTTACAGACACCAATAGGTTA
>JAQBSW010014289.1:0-11968 GCA_029291075.1 Eudiplozoon nipponicum
ATCCTTGATTACTTGTTATCTTATTTTATCTGTTATCTTACGTTCTGTTGCTAGTGTAGCGCCTTTAACATACATTTATCTATACATGATAGCAAGGTTTATTTTAATTTTATTTTCTTTGCACTATTACTAGTATCTTCTTTATCAGGCAATTTTTAATTTCTTTTACGTACCATTTAATTTAACTTTCTACCCTAGTATCTTCTTTATCAGGCAATTTTTAATTTTCTTTTACGTACCATTTAATTTAACTTTCTACCCTATTGAAACACTTTATCCGTTTCTAATTTAATTTTGCTACCTATTAATTATTTACTCTATTAATAGTGTCATGCCCCCTCACCGAAATGCCACTCGTAATTACTTCATTTAGAAAAGTAAGTGTAAAATAGGTCTGACGTGTGCAGTTAGGAAATGACAGTTATCATTTTAGTTTTATGTGAATGAACGTTACACGTGCCTGTAATTACATGTAACAGATTAGCTCTCAGTTTTAAGTAAACGCTCACGCACATACACACAAACACGCTTATCCAGTGAATAGTCAGATGTTGCCAAATCGCTGTAATTTCACTGGGATGAGTGTACACGTGCATTAACTGATTACTCCTCAATTCAAAACAAACGAGAACACATACACACAGGCATGACGTACGCTTATCTAGTGAGTTGTCAATAATTGTCATTAAATCACTGTAATCTCATTGCGAAGAGTGTATACATGTAGACATATACACAAACCAATTTAAAATACACTTTCCTAACATTTTTTATAAAAAACGTTATGCTTAAGAGATCTAAAGACAAGTATAAATGAGGCGGTTTAAATTAGTATTTCCACTTGGCATATTGATTGTCAACTAAGTGTGTGATGTGTTTGGCATTGAAAAAGGCCTCCGTAATTGGAGGCCGAAATATATGCAAAAATCATGATGACGGTGGATTCAAATATTTCGGTACGCAATCCGAAAATCAGGTAAATTGTTTATTTCCTGTCGCGCAACATGTTTCTTTTATACCTATAAGTACATTTAATGTATTGATAAAAACGCCTATCTCTGATATCTATATTTTAATTGCTGTTCCGGACGCATAGAAATATCAACAAATTTTGAATTCAATATTGCAGTAATCTTCACATGCCCCCCAGTTCACCTAATTCCATCCAGCTTGCAATCGGTTATAGATAGAAAGATTAAAAAACTATTGAAAGTCTATAGAGTATTATTCTATCATTTTGACAAGACCGAATACGGAGTTTAGACTAACGAAATCGTCTCTCAACCAAATACACATTAATACTCATATCCTATATAAATTAGTTTCTCCATTTAAATATCTGTGTCCAAGGTACCTATATAATTAATTGTATATTTAATTACTTATTCATAATTACATATATACTCACTTCTTATAAAACATCCATATAATTCCATAGGCTATATATTATGTATATATAGATAAGCATATAAGCAACCATGTGGGTTCTTCCCACATCTTTTATAAATATCTATATATCCTTCATATATATCTATATATATCTATACCTACGTGTATAAACTAAATATATACGAATATATATATATATATATATATATATATATATATATATATATATATATATATAAAATTAGCAATCTTTTATATTTAAATTTTATTTTTAATTATTTATTTATTTATTGGTGTTTATATCAAGCTCGCAAACATGGTTTAAAGAACGCTTTAATATTGTTTAACTTAGTGTCTCTTTAAAAGTACTTCATGACAAACTATTTGAAGCTCGTGGGATATTAATCGTTTGTCTGTAGTTATTTCATATAATATCAGAATAAATGCAGTAATGAAGTGTGCTTAGGCCGCTTTGACGACATTTCCCTATGCCAGGCACTTGCAATTTCGCAATTTTATTTAATTTTTTATAACGTTAGGGACAAATTTTAAACCATTTAAATAAATTGGCATAAATTATATTCAACAGTAAATGTTACACCTCGAAAGCCGCAGTCTATTTTTTTATTATTTACAATTGGTAATATTGTATCTTCGAAATTTGTTCAAGCGCTTCAGTAAATTTTAAATTTGCATTTTGATTGAATTGGTAAGATATTTAACTTGAATCGGAATTAATACTGCTTGTGACGGAGAACTAATATATATGGAATTGCGTATTTTTAGCTGCGCAACTATTTAAAAATTAGTTCAAGTACGACCCGAAGGATAAACCAAAGACTGCATGAACGAAAAGTATAATTTCATGCAAATTCGTTTCGTGCTTATTGGCGACTCATAAGTATAAACCGGTATTAGGCTCTTTAACTACTATATATTTGGGTGAGAAATGTTGGAAAATAGGATGATACAATTTTCTATACGAATGTGTAAAGGTACAGTAGTGAAACTAACTTCATAGAAAGTCTTCGAAATTGCGACTTCAGATAACCCACTATAACATATATATATATATATATATATATTGATAGTTTCTAATTTCACCATTTTTAAAAATGTAAGAACAAAACAACGTACTCCATAGAATAACATTTATTAATTAATTTCCTCTTCGTTATGCTAGCCTTTGTTTTGCGCAATTTAGACCACTACTTTTGCGCAATTTAGGCCACTCCTTTTGCGTAACGTCATTTGGTGTGTCATCGCTTTCATTGTAATTGCGTCCGTAATTGATGTATGTGTCGTATTTTGCGAAGCGTTGGCAAAAACAGAGAAAATGCTTCTGGCTTTTGAAGCTATTGCAATTAATAAGCTGAAGCCTTGCTTAAACGTGCAGAAAATAATTCAAAAAGAAATTAAATTGGACTGGAACAAAGACATAACTGACATGCCTTTAAAAATAGCCAACGCTTCGCAAAATACGACACATGCATCAATTACGGACGCAATTACAATGAAAGCGATGACACACCAAATGACGTTACGCAAAAAGGAGTGGTCTAAATTGCGCAAAAGCAGTGGTCTAAATTGCGCAAAGCAAAGGCTAGCATAACGAAAAGGAGATTGGTTACAACACATGTACAGTGGGATTTGATGAACGAATATACTAACGAATCCAGAACAGTGGCTGTAGATACTGGTAGAAATAAGATTTATTAATAAATGTTATTCCATGGAGTACGTTGTTTTGTTCCTTACATATATATATACATATATATATATATATATATATATATATATATATATATATGTATAATAATATATTGTCCGTAAGCCATATACGTAAACGTGAACGAAGCAAACCGTATAACCTTAGTGTAAACTCTGTCGCTATTCTCGTTAGAATTATATATATATATATATATATATATATATATACATATAATACGCCTATCGACGCAATCTTCCAGCTTATTTATAAACACAGTGTAAATGACTATTGGATTCACAATAAATGATATACTGAAAAAAGTTTAATTATTTACATTTAATAACTTTTTAACTCGTTTGAGATAAAGGCCAAATTTCAAAGTGAGTGTTAATCACACATTACTCAAGACAATCTCAATCAGCCCGCCCAAGTTCGCTTCTACGTCGCTCTTCGCGGACAGAACCAAAGAAAGAAATGACTTTTCTAGAAAAATTGATCTAATTTTGCGAAAATGTATAATATTATTAATGTAAAAAGATGAAAATCAATAAACCTGGCCGTTAAACTGAAAATAGTGTACTGTATATACAAGAATATAAATATACCTAATAATGGCCGTGCTACATCACCCACCGCCAAAATTGACGTCGTCGAAGTCCAATTGAAATTAAATTTGTTGGCGGATTCTTTATCTTATGCCTTTCGTTTGCTCAGATGTAGCTCCTTTCATGCCACTTTGCTCTTTATTTTCTGACGTACTCGTTAGCTATTGACATAATGATCATTATCGGAACTCGTTTTCGTTGCTGTTCTATTTCGGAACTCAAATGCAGAATGAATGTCGGACCTAGATCGGTGACTTCTGCATCTTGTATTCCAAATCTTGCTGCCCAGTGTAAAAAAACGCATAAGCAATTATCTCCACATCTTCATTAGTTAGTTTAATTAATCCAAGCGATCTTGTATGTTGATCAATTATTCGCATGCAATAACAAAAACCACATAATTTTGGGTAAGTGCTTTTGTCAACATGGATAAATCTAAAACGAGCGTTAGGAAACTCGAAACGGCCAAAGTCTAGGTTAGTATGACGAGAAACTTTCGAGATTTGGTATGGCCGTCATGATTTAGCCCATTCATTAATTTCTTCGAACGATAGACCAAAATAGCGTTCTTTTAATTACATACTTGTATAATTCCCACTAGGATGGCTCAGATTGTGGTATTCATCGAATACCGATAGTCGACAGTCTGGTGAAAGCCAAATTTTACTAGGCATCTTTCCTTCAATATTATATCTGTTGACTTCCGAATAACCTAGCTTGAAATTGGTGGATCAGTCAAGATACCTTCGCCGCCATTGTGTAAGTTCTTTGTTTATTGTTTCATCTGAATGTCTTTCCGTTGCGACCGTTTGGCATACTGGTGGAAAATTGAATTTATTTCAATACGAGTTAAACAATCAGCTACCACATTCTCTTTGCCTTTCATACGACTGATGCCAAAGGCGAACTCACTCAGACGAATCATTTGACGACTTACTCTGCGGATAATTTTGTAAACCTTTCTGCAAGGCCTCCACCAACCATTTGTTGTCCATCTTCACTTCGAATGGGTAAAGCAGTAGCTCATATGGCATCCATTTAGACCCAAAATTCCAACTAACCATGCCCAATCTGTCATTACTGAACAGACACCACATTACATGGGGAAGTGGTATTGAAATGAACATTTATATAATTAAACGAACATTTGTTGCGTGGGTGGTGATAACAATTATTAAAATCAAGGTTGCGGTTTTGATATAAGCACCTGACCCATTAATTTCTTACATATGTCAGTTTAAACCAAGAATTGTATAGTGCAAAAAAGGCAATTCATCCAGTAGACCGGTTTCGTCCTTATTGGAAATTTATCATGTACTGGCCAGATTTTGCCGCAGACAGGGCTCGAACCTGGGCACGTCTGCTTTTTTAATCTGGTGCTCTAACCACTGAGCCACCCTGCCGCACACTACACATAATTTTCAGTCCTATAATAACTAATATAACTCGGTTAGTTTTTTCTTTTTAAGTGAAGTTCATATGGCATCAATTTAGACCCAAAATTCCAACGAACCATTCCGAATCTGGCATTACTGAACAGACACCCACTAGATGGGGAAGTGGTATTGAAATGAACATTTATATAATTAAACAAACCATTGTTACGAAGCAGACGTGCCCAGGTTTGAGCCATGTCCGCAGCGAATTCTGGCCTGTACGTAATGAGTTCCCAATAATGATGAAACCGTTCTACTTGATGAATTACCTTTTTTACATTATACAATTCGTATTTTATACTGACAAATGTATGTACCTAATGGGTCAGGTGTTTATATCAAGTTGTCAGCCTTCATTTTATTAAAAGTCTTCGTCAACGATGTTGGCTTGATCTGGTTTTGCGTATGCCCACAATTCGATTTCTCAATAAGGCATTATTCTCGCACCCAGAGCCAGATTAGTGTAAGGAACAAGGTAGACAGATTTTGACATGGTAGAGACCTAATCGCCCGCCTTGATAGGGTATACTTTCGAATCATATTTCTTGTTTGGAAACCCTGACGATACTGCGTCTAGTCGAGCTCAGTGACGATCTTGTTTCAGATTTTTAGTAGAATCAACTTCTTAACTTTATTTCATTAGTTGGACGGAGTTATCTGCGAGGTTTTGTTGGGTTTATGACATGGTACATTGACAACCTTAAGGAAGCTACATTTTCGATTTTGCGCTTTCTTAAAGCTGACTTCGTCATGATAGTTTTGCATAGATGTTTAGTTTGCCGCACCTCTGTGTATTATCTAGGTAAATATGCTCCTACTCATCAATTACTCTTCTTTGATAATTTAGTTGCCTAAATTATTATTACTTTTTTAAATTAGTATTATTTTTTTGTTATTTTTCTTATGGTTATATGACAGTGAATCATTAGGTACTAATGACATATATATATTGCTATGAATGGTGATGATTATGATTTTGATGAATACATGGTTTTAGAACTTTTCATATCACCCTTAAAAATTGAAGTGTTACTGCTCCATTGCAATATTAGAAATTTAAAATATCTATGTTAATCTACCGAGGCTAGTTAAAAAATTAACTCTCTTATTGTTAACTAATAAGTCTTCTTTCTCTACAATTGCTACTTTTTATATCACTTATGGAATGGAGCATTATTACGGAATACCAACAAGTAATGGGAGATGCTAGCTTTAAATAATAATTTAGATGAATGTGATGAAATCTTTAAAATACGATATGCACTAAGAATGATGTAATAAGTAAAAACATTCATATAAGTCCAGGAAGGCACCAGTATCACAAGTAAGATATTTTATGATCTTAAAGATAAATCCATTTCGTGCTCGGTGAGAGTTGATTATTAAGGGCCCACACTTCGGCTGAATACCACTAAATAGTAAGTGGATTGTGCGCACTCCTAGAAATGTTCGGCTAAACTACTATAAATAGTCTTTTACAATGCATGCATTATCATGAGTTGATATGTTCGCCATATCATGCTGACGCAATACTGTTAAAGATTATAATACGTATTACAGAAGTATTGGATTCAACCGAATATATAGATAGCCACATTGCGATACCAAATCATACGCCTGTGTGTACTGTCAGAAGATATGAATAATGCCAAATCCATGCATTTGGATACAGCAGAAAATACGCTTCATTAATTGGCAAGTCCTATAATTCATTGGGGCTTAACCGACGTTACAGTGCGTTTGGTTCGCAGTGCCGGATTATGTATTTGAGTCGACAGTAAGCACGAGAAGCGTGTGTCTTGCTCACTTTGGTGTATCCCGCTGTTCCTAAATGAAATAATTTGTCACTTGGAACAAAAATGTGCATATGTTTTCATCAGAGCCTTATAATTACTACTGTTTATCTCACATTAGCGTGTCTACTTTCTCTACGATATTTTTGATTACAAGCACTAACTTTTGTCTATTTAGATGGTTGTCATTTCTATAAGGAATACGGAATAATATGAAAGCATTGAGAAATATGAGTTTTATTTTGTGCTGAATTTGTCAGTGAATTTGAATTTAATTTTTTAAACTGTAAATACTTGGCTGGCCAACTTTAAGTGCTATATCTAAAGTTCGCTTGTATTTTTCATCTTTAATTTCCGACTTTTTATGGCGAAGTTCACTTGACTTTCACTTAAATATATATTTAAAGATCTCATCACTCTTGTACGTATTGACAGACTATTGCGCTCATTTTACGGAAATCGAATTATTGACTGATTTACAAACTTTTATAATACGAAATTTGTAAGTGAATTTATATTTGGTTCCAAATGCAATTTTCAGTAAATATTGATAAAAGTAGTAGGATTGGTATTATTAGGTGTTGTGTTATTCTATTTATTATTAGCAGTAGTAAAAGCATTCGTTGTAATGTAGTAATGTTAATAATATGACTAACAATAGTAGTAAAAGTATAAGAAATAGTAGTTGTAGCAGCAGGAACAGTATTAGTGTTATTATTAGTGTCAGAAGGAGTATTAGCATTAGTAGTGATGATGTTGGTGTTGGTGTTTTTTTGGTATTAGTAGCCACATTTTATGTATTTTTTTAAGTAGCAGGTGTTACTAATTTATTGCAATTCTCGAAATTGATGAAATTTAGCTTATTTCGAAAAAAAATCGTTTTAATACCCTGTGTAAACTCGTAGTGCTGGCGCACTGTCCAGGCTCTGCAAATATTATACGTATTTAGTTGGCTTTGATAGTGGCCTTGCCGAAGACTTTATATGTATTAGCTCCGTTGCGGCTTGAAAACACATTCGTATAGGAGATTTTCACGTTCACCAGTTCGACGTTTCCTGGCCAGGTATATAGTGTGCATAAGTCGTATAATTGGCTCTCACTGATAAGTCGCCATTTAGCACGAAGCATATGTATACGTGGGATTATACCTTTCAATCTTGCGGTCCGGTGTATATTTCTGGTCTTATTTGTTCCGATTTGTTACTACGTAATTATGTATATAGTGTTGTGCATCTAGTAACAAATTTGTTCAAATATAACCGGAGGGTTAAACCAAATTCAGCATGAACGAAAAGTAAAATCCCATGTGAACATTCATTTCGTGCTTATTGGCGACTCATCAGTAGGCGCTGGTATTACGGTCTATACCCACCATATATTTGGGGGAGGAATGTGGGCAAATTGGACGGTAGAGTCTCAAATACGCATGTGTAAACTTGCAGCAGTGATGCTAACTCCATATAAAGTCTTCGACAATGTGACTTTTAAGCCAACTCACTATGATATATATATATATATATATATATATATATATATATATATATATATATAAACCCTCCTCAACGTGGTACGACGGTGTCAACCATGTTTCGATGATCGATCGTACATGGGCTAACGGGGCTATGGCGGTGGTGTCACCAGGGCGTGGTGGATCTCCGACCGGCAATCGGATCTCCTATAAAATACCACATGAGCCCGACGACGGCACCATGACTCGGCGTGTGTTCCCCGCCACAAAAGGGGACAACAGCCACAGGATTACATGGACTCCTGGACAGTACCCCGTACTTCCGAATGGCGAATGAGCTCTCAACAGCCACCGGCAACCATACTATTTACTGCTGCCTTGCAGACTGCGCTTGGATGTGCAAAGGCTAGAGGTGCGTCCTCGATCAAAAAGCCGAGTGGTGAGGGGACACCACTTGTACCAAATTCCCAAGAAACTCCATGAAAATGTCACAATCTATGAATACCGATCATGCTACGGCGTCCCCGGCAAGCGACGCGCCCTGTGCTCCCCCAGAGGCTAGGGTGTCAAGTGAAAAGCTATCTGGTTTTATCAGCGCGAAAACACCTATTTATTTCGGGTGTTGGAATGTTCGAACATTGCTTGATATCGGCAGCCAAGCAATCACGGCCAAATCTTTATATGACTACCAGATTGAAGTTGCATGCCTGTCTGAAGTCCGACTGCCCGGCACGGGATCAACGAAGATAAAAGTACCGTCGGCAGAATCAACATACTTGATGCATCACAGCGGACCAGTTGACGGGTCCGGACAACACGGTGTAGCCATTTTACTTGGTCCTACAGCGCAGAGAGCCATGCTGGCTTGGAATCCTGTATCACCGAGGATCGCAACGGTCCGACTGAGAGGGAAACCTTTTAACATCACAGTCGTAGCCGTCTACGCACCAACCCTCGCAGCTGATTCAGATGTGAAAGATGAGTTCTACGACCAATTGCAAGAGACCATCAACGGAATTTCCAGAGGCGACATACTGTTTGTTGCTGGTGACTGGAACGCACGAACAGGACCTTCTGACTCATCCACCAGACACATACTGGGAAAGTTTGGTCTAGGTGAGCGCTGCGAGAACGGAGCACGACTTATCAGCTTTGCAGAAGTCAACCATATGTGCGTTACCAATACGCGTTTCCAACACCCTCGGAAGCATTTGCTCACCTGGTATTCAAACGATGGTCACACAGCCAATCAGATCGACTACATTCTGGTACGGTCGCGTTGGATGTCTTCTGTCGAAGATTGCAGGTCATACCGAGGAGCTGAAACTGGCAACCGAGGAGGGTCCGACCACACTCTAGTACGTGCCAAATTGAGGCTCCATCTCAAGTCCCGACGGCGCCGTCAACCTACGAAACGCCTGAATGTTGCTGCCCTAACGGACCCATCCCGTTGTACAGCGCTATCTGCCTCAATCACTGCAAAGTTGACTGCCGCTGACGGTGGAACTCATGCCGTAGATAAAACCAATGTGGAGCATCAATGGAATAACTTGAAACTCTCTACTCAGCAAGCTGCGCTTGAAACGCTCGGAACCATCAAAAGTCACCATAAAGACTGGATCTCTGAACGCACGATGCGGGCGTCACAAAAAGCAAGAGATGCCCGGATGAATAACGCGCCTAATTATCGCCACCTGAGACGTGAAACCACGAGGTCTGCTCGGGCTGACCGTAAGCAGTACTGGGATGAAATGGCTTCCGCCATGGAATCGGCTGCAAACGTCGGTGATTTCGGGGGTCTCTTCCGTCTTATACGTAAAGCATCCGGTAAGCGCAATGCAGAGACAATTCTACGCAGCGCAACAGGAGACTTGATTTCTGATGTCAATGGCAAAATCGCAAGATGGGTTGAACATTTTTCGCAGTTATTGAACCGACCATACAGTGGCCGCTCCCCACCGCAACCACCTGCAACATCTACACCCAGCTACGATGTGGACTGCTCTTCCCCAACTGAGGTTGAGATCGCTACGACCATCCAGCGCATGAAGAGCAAGAAATCCCCCGGTGAAGATGGAATTCCTGCAGAGATCTACAAGGCCTGTATAGGCGCACTACTGCCATCAATCCATCGACTGTTCTCTTCTATCTGGGAACAAGAAGCATGCCCGTCAGACTTCGGAATGTCAATCCTGCTACCGTTTCCCAAAAAGGGTGATAGATCAAGGTGCGAAAACTACCGTGGTATCAGTCTTCTCAACACCGCATCCAAGCTGTTGGCGTCGATTCTATTGAACCGCTTCTGTAATGAGCGGCATGTCCGTACCCGTCCCAATCAGGGTGGATTCCGCCCAGGCAAAGGCTGTGTTGATCAGATCTTTACATTACGGCGAGTTTTGGAACATCGCAACGAATTTCAACAACCAACCGTCGCTTGTTTTATTGACTTCCGAGCTGCTTTTGACTCTGTTGATCGCGACTCCCTATGGAACATCATGCTGCTCGACGGTATGCCCATAAAACTCGTCAATCTGATCAAGGCCTACTATGCAGCCACCAAAGCCAGAGTACGTGTTTACGGAGAAGAATCGGATGAATTCAGTCTGCACACAGGGGTTCGACAAGGATGTCCCTTGTCACCCATATTGTTCAATTATGCGGTTGACTGGATTCTGAGCAACGCGCTAACTGAGTTCCGAGGCGTTCAAGTATCAAATAACCTATGGCTGACGGATGTTGATTACGCAGACGATGTTGTTCTCCTTGCTGACAGCTTTGGGAGCATGCAAGCCGTTTTGGATCAAGTGGCCCAGTTTTCATCAGCCGTTGGTCTGGAAATCAATGCCGACAAAACGAAAGCCTTCGCCATCGGTGTATCTTCATCTGATGAGCAGCTCACGGTGTACGACAGCCCAATCGAAACAGTCGACGATTTTACGTACCTTGGCTCAAAAATACTTCCAACTGGTCAAGCAAAGAATGAAGTCCGAACACGCATCGACCGTGCCAGACTTGCTTTCTTACAATTGAAGAACTCACTTTGGAGAAGAAGTGAAATCAGCCTCAAAACGAAAATCCGAGTCTACCAGACTACTGTTCGCCCTGTGCTACTGTATGGCTGTGAGACTTGGCCATTACGTTCTGAGGACTCCAAAAAGCTCGAAGTATTCGACCATTGGTGCCTTAGGTACATCACAAAGACAAAATGGATGGACCGAGTGTCGAACGCATCTGTTCGTCACCAATGCGGTGACATCATGCAACTATCCGTCTGGATCCAACATCGTCGACTTCAATGGTTCGGGCACGTACTACGCAAACCCGAAGACGAAATGGTACGGCAGGTGATGAACCCAGGTCAATGTGCAAACTGGCGCCGCCGCCGAGGTGGACAACTGAAGACATGGCTTGCAACAATCAAATCGGACATGGAACTCCTAGGTTTACGCAATGTTTATGGTCCGCGTCACTGGGAGCGTCATTGGCCCTCTTTATGTTCCGAAATGGCTGCCAACCGCCCGGCATGGAGAGGTTTAATCCGGGATATCAATGGAGCCGGCTTATCC